>JAEBDU010000104.1:1149034-1289663 GCA_016802625.1 Heliconius numata | reverse complement strand
TATGTGACAGATACTTAAGAAATGCCTCAACGCATTACAAAATAAGTAACATAAGTCATTAATTGTGTTTGAAGTGAATATTTATAATATAAAAGGTATGTATATTATTATTTTCGCAGAAGTAAGAAAATTATGACTATTTGAGTCATACTTTAAATAATTTTTTTTTTTTGCATTACCGCATAGCAGGGTAGGCAGAGAGAACCTACAGTTAAGACTCTTACTCCTTTCCCCACTTTTCGGGGTATTTAGTGCTGAGTGATGTAACTCAACACCGTGATAGGAAATGAATTCATAGCTTTGTAGCACTGCGCCACAACGGCCGTAATTAATAATCGTTTTAAAATGTAATATTTTAAAACTTATTATTATTGAAACTTATTTTTGTTATATGTATTCGAGTGATTAGTTATTTAATACAATACTGATTAATGAAATACCTTAATCTAATGCATCTCTCACAAAAAATAAACAACTAATAGAACAATCGTTAACCTTTTATTTATTACTGTTCAATTGTACAATTATTTATTGTAGAGATGCACATCAAAGAGTTTATAATTGATAAGCTGCGTTTTTGCAAGGTTGCAAATGGATTTTTATTTAGGTTATTGAAAAGCAATACCGTTTAATATCACCTTTAGAATAATAAAAAAATCTTTAAAAATGGTTATTTGTAAAAGCTAAAAATAAGAATAAGAATAGTCAAAAATAATATTTTTAAATAAAAAAATACTCAAAAGTAAAAAAGAAATTAAATATCAATTTGTAGGGCTTACCTTTCGTGTTAGTAGAACTAGATGTTGATGCATGATTCTATGTTTAAATAATATTTATTATTATTAAACTTTAAAGTAATGCTAATAAATCCTATATTTATGAGGGTATAAATAATTTAGATTAATAAATTTATATTGATGATACATAAAATAATCTAGATAAAAAAGAACGTTAAAATTAAAAAAGTAAATTGTCGCATTATAAAACCAGATTTTATTAAAGTAAAAATAATATATGTCATTAAAATGTTGTGCTGCCATGTTAAGCCTCTTATTAAAAAAATATTTCTGCACTTAACGCGTATACAAAGCAAATAACAACATTAATTTATCTGACGATTTCACAGTTGCGTTAATAATTAAGGGAGGCAATAACGAGTAAAAAATATATTTTATCAAGCTTTTAAACAAAATTACATTTTATTAGATTTAAAAATCAGATTTAGTTTCGTTTCTTTAAATTGTTGTAGTGGCAAATTTAACAATTAAATAATATAAGATGCAAATTATTTAATGTTATTTTTATGAAAAGTGAACGCACGGTTTCACTAATTAAAATACCATAAAACTCATAAGTTTTTAAAGGAAATATTTATATAAACTTTCTGTTATAATAAATTAAATCTTAATTGAATTGAATTCTTGATATATGGTGTTTATCGTAATCTTATAATATTCTTTTAATAATAGAGCCAGACGTAACGTCTGACGTTGTCAACATATGACTATAGTTGTGGGTTCGATTTCAACTCCGGTGAACTAATTATTTTTGTTTTAGATACTACTATACTATTCTTAGTATATGTTTTAAATTTTCCGAATCACCACGCAATCTCCCGAATATTCCATTTTTCAAAAAAAAAAATATGGAATATTCTCATTGATACTGATACTACCAGATATTATAAAGCGTAAGGCTATTTTTTTATAAATAGAAGAATGTAAACTGTGATGAGAAAAACGTTAGTGACTGGTTGAGTAATGACTAATTGATAACAACTTGCTTGAAAAAGACACATCATCCATCCATCAGCGGAGTCCAGTTGTAGTTTTTGCTTGTTCTATTCCAAAAAGAAAGGTTTTAGAACAGAGAGAGGAACAGTTAATTAAGTTGTTGACTCTATACTCGCTCGACCAATGAACTCTGATCGGTCAAGAGCCTCGTATTGCGGACTGTATGCTCATTATTATTTGCCTCTTATTCATTTTATTTGTTAAGTTTACGACTGACGCAGATCCTTTCTTGAAGTACACTATTACTCACAATTTGTACGTCTGGATCTTATACTTTCTTATGAAAAAGAAAGTTTTTTTTTGTTATATTTAATACACAGAAGTGCTTTGGTTGAAGTTTTAAAGTTATGTTAACATTTCTTGTAATTATGGTGAAATGTTGGATATTTTTAAATGTATAACGTAATAGTAGTTTTTTTATTTCTTTTTCAGCTTCCCGTACGAAGCTGGGTGGGCAGAGGGAACCTAACGTATTAAGACACTTTGTTACCCATTTTCCGGCAAATTTTGAAGGTATTGCGTATCGAGGTGCTGAACTCAACGACGCGGTTTGCCTCGACACTAGACACCAGAGCGAAGAAATGAAGATATTAAATATCTACGAGTGGGAATCCAACCCACAACTTGTGACGTTTGCAGTTACACTTTGTACCCCTGCGCCACGACTGGCAGTAATTATAATTAATATTAAATATTTCATAATATTGTAATAAATTAATAATAGATATTATTATTTTGGCTATGTACCTATGTAGCTAGCTGTAAGACTTCAACTATGAAAAACTAAAACTGGCATACATTTTTAATATTCGAATTTAGATTCTAAAGAGTAGGTATGTGATACAATTTAGAGGGATGAAATTGGCTGAATAACTTTGTGTCAAAGATAACCCTAATATATTAGTTTGATATTGTTTACAAAACAAACAATAATCTAGATCACAAATTCATGTGGAAAGATTTTTTTTAATACAAGACAGAAGAGAAAGGTAGGACCCACTGACATACTTCCAAATCACTTTCCTTGCAACTATTGTCGTTATGGAGAGTTTGCTAATGAAATATAAAATATCATCTCTATAACAGTCATACTATTATTGTTATTTTTATAGTAGATAGTGGACAAGGGTGTGACTGTAACGCGTCAGTTGTGGGTTCAATTACTACTCGTACCTCGAACTCTGGCACCAAGGCAAAAGCCCGGCGTTGAGTTTACTCAACATGCAATGCCTCGAAAAATTCGGTGGAAAATGAGGAACGGAGTGTCTTAACACTAGGTACCCTCTGCCTACCCTGTTGTATGCGGGACACAATGTGAAGCTGATTTAATTTAATTTTCAATTCAATAGCTCAAAAGAGGCCTATTTATATAACTTGTTTTACGCATATAAAAGTAATTGGGCTAATAAAACTTATTATAAGTACACAAAATTAATTTATTTAAAAAGCAACCACATTCCTAGTGTCTGTGTTCGTCAGGCGACTCGTTTCCATACCGAACCGGCTCCGCCACGGCCGGCTGTTGCACTGAAGAAGCTCCAAGTGCAAGGTAAACCTCGAGAACACGTAACTATGCAATAAGATTACACTAACGAGAGCTGGTGGAAAAATATAAAACAACAAAAATGTAAGCTTGTAATTACATCTAGCATATATTTCGTTGTATTTGAACTAAGGAGAAAAAAAGGATACCTACTTTAGTTGTATATTTTTCTTTTTAAAGTGAAAAAATTAAAGATACAAAGTATTCCAATTGCAATGTCCGATGGAATATGCAAAATAAAGACGATGTTAATTATATTATTTTTAGATTGTAAAGAATTCAAATACAGAAAGATTCTATTTGAATTCTTTCATTTCATTTCTTTCATTCTTTCAAGAGAAAGATAAATAAGTAAAATTATTATAATTCTAGTTATTGATTTTAAAATTGTGTCTGACAGTAGAGTTTGATAAAGTACTCATGTCTTGATTTTGATTAACTGCATATAAATTATACTTATTTGTATATTTTTACAAAAATACAATATAAATCATTCATTAAGCATAATTCAATAACCAACCAACATTTCGTGCTGGGAGGCAAAACAATACCTTTTTTGGTATAAAACTAAATTGAGGAAAGGAAATCAATTCTCTTCCCCTTGTGCGATTTTTTTGAACAAAATTATCTTGAAAGCGTCACTGTTAATGTACACTGATAGATAATAAAGCCTCCTTGTCACATTTCTTAGACATATCTTAGGAACAGTATAAACATTAAACTGGTTTTAATAAGTGGTTTGACGATGAGACATAAGAACTCTATTAATTTCTATTTACAGAAAATACTTAGGATATCACAGTCAAAATCTCGTAGAGATTAGTTAAAATTAAGTATTGCCGGTAAGTTACATTAGCCATACATAAATATTTTGCCAGATAATTATTTATCAGAAACATGTTATTATTTTGTATATTTATGATTTATGCCAATGAAATAAAAACAATATATTTATTTTAAATTTAAGATAGATTTTAAATAAATGTAATGTTATGTAGAATGTATAAAAAAAATTAAGAAGATAAAAAAAACAAGTTATACAAATATTTTTTACATTTAACAAAACTTCCCACACAAGTATGATGACTGTCGAGTTTATGTAACTTTAATAATACGAGTAATTATAACATGCTGCAAAAAATATACAGTCAAAAACAACTGAGTAGTTCATAAACCTTTAAAGTACTATGTAAAAAAAATATAATTCTTTCTTTGTGGCGTTGAGTTTCGCCACTCGACCCACAATGTCTCGATACAGCTATAAATGGGGAATGGATAGGATCGGATCTTAATGGAGGGTCTTAACTCTAGGTTCTCTCCGCATACGCAGCGATAAATAAATAGATATAGAATATAGCTAGGACTTAACAGTTTACCGTTTCTGAAATGGTAATTTAAATAGCTAGAGCAGTAAATTACTCAAACCGTTATTTGTTTTTTAACCTTGTCTTATTTAACTACCGATTTAGAAAAAAAACGTTGTTTTTCAAATAAAATACCTTTTCTATAAAAAAAATATAACAAAAATAGTTATAAATTATTGATTAGAATTACATCTATTATAATTGCATATTAATGCAATTAATGCTTACTAATAATTAAATTATGTTTTAATTACAATAAGTTGCCATTAGAAGCAAGGGACTCGCCCTTACGGTAAGTCGCATGCCGTTAACCACAACGCACATTTGCGAGCAGCATTGCACGTATTATTAATAATTAATGATAAAAAATTGCGGAAGAATATTAATAATTTATTCATTAACAGCATCACGGGCACGAGGTGAGCTTCCTGAGTTTTTCCATACAGATTCGAGGGCCTCATATAGAATCGCGTGCGGCTTCGTAACGCTTGTGCGCTCATTTGAAGCAACTCATCTTACATTATATCATTGCTCTGCTTACTTCATAGAATATACGCGCACTCCGTCTCGGTCCATGCCTTTAATAATTTTATAGCGGTATTAGTTATTTTTCTGTTATTTTATAATATTATTCAATATCTTAATATAAGAATATCTTGTTGGGACGAGCGTTTATGAATTTTTAAATATCCATTGTTTTGACTACCGGCATTTAAATTTATTCACGAATTTGTAATAAACATTGAGCCACAATAAGGAAATATTTAACTGAATTCTTCTTTAGAAAAATTAACTTTTTTAGTATAAGAACGTCTTGTTAATATTTAATTAAAGTACTTAATTACTATCTAAATATTTACGTAACCGTATTCGTCATATCTAGTTTTCATTAACAGTTTAAATCACCTTTGGCATTTAATCAAAATTTATTAATACTTTAAATGAAAAACATATTAAGTTATAAAATTAAGAATTTAGAGTAAGAGTTTTGAGTGGCGGAACTCAACGCCGCGGTTGTAGCGAGCGAGGAAATCTAAATATTAATTAATTATTATACTACTGCGCAACGAACTCGCAGCTCTTAAACATAAATAATTAGTCGATAGGATAGTATTTGAAAATGCATTTTATTAAACAACGCGATCCCATTCTCTCATATAAAGAGGCGATATAGATCATTGGAGCATGAATTTGAAGTTTTTGTAATGCAATGATTGTAAAATCCATTATAACTAAGGATATCTATATAAATAAGTAATGTATTACTTATTACAACTTTTTTTTTGTAATTCGGTGAAAAAAATCGGACGAACAACTTTTATAGACTCTTTTATAAAGAGACAAAAGTGAATTTTAATTAAGTCCGAACTCACTCCTTTATGATTTATATAATATTAATTTAAAGTAATTTGAAGTTGAGAAAAAAAAATATTCTGAAAACATAAAAAATCCGCCGGGTTTTGCCATTGGGGTAAAGGGGTACCTTTCATATATACCTAATTTAACTATACTTTTATTATCATATCAGCAAATGTATAATTAAAATATAAAAGAACGGTTCTTTGCGTTTATGGCGACATATTATAGCCAGCTAGTTATTATAAAAGAATATTATAGAGGAACATTAATGACGTGAAAACGAGTCCATAACGGTAGAATGACGTTGACAGTTATCAAATGTCACAACAGTTCAACGGTGACCGTCAAAAACTCGAACACTGTAAAATAGGTTGTTTACAGTATAAAAAAATAAATTAAAAACTAATACAGGTTAGAAAAGTTATATTAAATTCATATTAAGATAGTTTTTCAGATATATTTTTCAGTATTTCAAAAATATGAATTTATAAGATAAATACTCAGTACTTAGTGGTAGTTGATTTAAAGTCTGAATTGGAAAAACGATTTCATTTTACTGTACCATTAATTTAATTACCGTCATTTTTAATACATTTATAGTAAAATAAACTATAGATAGTTATAAACTATGAAGTATACAGTAGGTAAGTAAGCCAGTCTAAGTTTGAATAATTTCATATTTCGTATACATCACAAGTACCTACTAGGTACCTATGTATGTACATAGTACTGTACGTATAACTGAAACTATTACCTAAATACAAAAGTGTTTCAGTAGAGTTTTGAATAGATTTTAGGATTTTTAGATATTAATCAAAGTGTATTGTTAAATTCTGAAACATTCAATTTCTTTTTTCTCATTTTTTTTATTTAAAAAAAATCATTTTTTCCGTTTGTACCACAGAATAAACTTTGTTCACTAACTATCATTGTCGAGTACCGTTTTGTCTAACGGGACTGTCCCAGGGGCCCTAAGCTTGAAATCTATTTGTATCGTCTTATAATAAAGTCATGAATTTCGCAATAAAGAAAGTTTATAACACTAGAGTCAATTATGTATACGAATTATTAATAGTAAGATTTAGTCTTAATAAAAACATAATGCTAAGAAGAAACCTCTTTCTCTACTCCCAAACCCTTGATCTGACGTGTGTATTATTTTTTATACTATTGCAGTTTCATAATGTGATTCACCGAAATAAGGAAAATAATTCAAACACATTTTTAATTTTTAAACGTAAGAATTATCAACTTACTTGAGGGCGAAGAGTGGTGTGCCTGGAGTAGTAATCATGCTGGTAGAAGTTACTTGGAGAGAGCGGCGGCCGATATTTCTTGTGGCCATAGCCCAGAGTGTCCATTGTGTGCATGGTTACTATTTGGACAAGTCCGTCACCTCGAGCTCACGATATTATTTCTTTTTTGGCACATTATATTTTAAACTGTAACAACAGAAAAATATATTATTAAATATCGTAACATATGTTAATTCAAATAATACGAATAAAAATGTTAATCTAGTAGAAAAAATAGAAGTCATCGTGGCCCAGTGGTACAACTACACTTGGTGGTTTCTGCAGAATAGCAAGATGTGTATTACTTTGAAAATAAGTTGATTTCTAAACTTTCTTATACAAACTGTATGTAGATAACTAGTCTCAACAATATTCGCATATTATTATGTAGTTATTAATTCACATGAAGCGAAAGAACATGTAAAGTTATTTAATGATATACGAAGATACTGGTTTTAACCATTAAAATGCATCTTGTTATCCATTACTCACAGATGCGAATACGATTATAATACTTCTACATCCTTTGAGAATAAGTCTTGTAAGAAACTTCTTCATACTGATACCTTGTTTAAAATAACAATACATTCGAACGTTTCTTTGGTGATATTGATGGCATTTTGCAATTTCAAATTTCTAGCAAATAATATGAGACCACCGAGATTTTATTCGGATTAAATAAAAAAAGTATAAAGTTTACATATGTACATATGGCATGACATGGCATCACGCCTTGCATCGTTGAGTTAATCACGTGTAAGTTGTACTTTATTTTTTGAATATTTGTTTTTGGGCTTAACAATTTGTTATTAGTTAGAAATAAATAAATATGAAACTGTATACGAACACACAAGAACGTAAAGCAATTGTCACCAAAACGCTCTTGGTTCTAATAATAACTAATGTACTACAATTAATAATTAATTATAAGTCTTTACATATAAACAAGATAACTTAAGTAAAAATAATTTCTGACTTTTTTAAAGGATTAAACAAAAAAACTGTTGAGACGTCTGAGACGAAATATTGACCTTAAAAGCTTTAATAAATATTGCTAACAGAAAGCGGGGCTTTTGTCTTTCATTATGCCAACAGTGAAAAGATTTGATTAGCAAAGTTGTTGTGAATTAATTAATATCCTTTTTCTTTCTTTTTTTTAGCTTTACGGTATATCCCGCAGAGAGGGTGGGCGAAGGGAACCTGATGATCTAGTCTTAAAATACTCCGTTCCCATTAAGACACTTTCGTTGCCCACTTTCCGCCGAATTCTGAAGGAATTGTGTGTTGATTGACGGAACTCAACGGCGCGTTTTGCCACATTATGAGAACGAGTAAATGAAAATAGTTCATTTCCTCGCGTGAGAATCGAACCCACAACCTGTCGCGTTTACAGTCTCACACCTATGCCACTGGACTCACTATTTAATAATTATACAAATTATTATACATATTATGTTATGTAATTACATAACAAAAATATGAACTAAAATAAGCTCTTCTCGATTAAATACGTAAATACTATTATGTATCGATCGACTCAAGGTAAGGTGGAATGACTAAAATTACGGCGACTTTCTAACGGTTCTCGTTTACGAAGTATCCAGTATATCCGGTTGTCCCCTACTTGTTTTATTTACATAAATAACAATCGAAGCTCGATTGACCAGCTTTGTATTTGAAATATGGACGGTCAAGTACCTGGTATTAATAAATTAAAATAATATATGTCTTAAAGATTTCATTCATGATATGTTAACATAATATTAGTACTACTAAAGTTATCTTATATCTTATATATCTTTATTTTTTATAGAGCCTACATAATATATGTAATGTTTTGTGCTTATTATAAATAATAATATCATTAAATAGATTACATTATGATTTTGTTTTATTGAATTAAAAGAAATATTTGTTTTGTTTTTTAGGTATATATGTCCATTACATTTACTTCATTTCCGTATAATGACACGGCGAACCCCTTTATTTTTGTAATTGGTACTAATTTAGGCAAAAAAAAAATAAAACCAAAACCCTAACCCTTTCTTATTTATTTATACACTCCTTATCTTTACGTATTAGGTAAAAGGTTTCGAAGGATACACGCATAAGCGTAGGTGCTTTAAATTTTTCAATACAATTTTTTTTCAATAAAATACTGTGAAATATTTTAATTTAACTAAATATAAAAAATATTTTCATATATTTAACATCTATTCTAATTCATTTAGGCATATAATAACTTAGGAAGGTACATACTGATCGTGAATGAAAAAAAAAACAGCATTGTAAGAATTAATTGTTGATTGCTATCAGGAAGACTTGGAAGTTATTGACCCATAAAATATAACTATTCATCGTAGGCTATTATTATTTATCAATCAATCAATATATTGAATGCGCATAATCTTAGTACAATATAAACTTTAAAATTATGTACTACCTAACGGTCTGTAATATCTTAATGTTTTAAGCCTAAATATTTTCTAAAGTCGAAATTTATATCATTAAAGGACAAAATCTTAAAACCCTTATGATTTTGTTTGCGGGTAGTTTAAATCGTTAGCACGTATCGTTACTCAAGCGGGAACCTTGCTCTGGCCAGTTGACTCACGCACCGTGGGAAATAATGGCCGATTGTGTATCAGACCTTCATACAAAGGCAGCTAATTAAAATGATGTATCCTACTTTAATTGATAAGTAAATAAACTATCATTATCAACTACAGAGTATTATTAGAAGTAAGCAGTATCTAATGGATCTATATTTTGAAGTATTTTTGGTAATTTTTATTAAAATGTTTAAAGTAATATATTTATTAATATTTTCATTTCACTAACAAGGCAAAAAGCGCGGCGTTGATTTACGTCACACAATACGCAATGCTCCGAAAATGCGGCGAATAGTTTGGTGGAAATGCTTTAACACTAGGTTCCCTCTGCTGACTCTACTATATGTGGGATACAGCTTGAAGCTAAAGAAAAACAAAACATAAATATATATTTTAAAATCTGTACTAAGAATAAAAATATATTAAAAGCTCTACGTGTATCGAAGTCGCGAAGGTAAACGCAAATTCAATGCCAATGTCACTTGACAATGATTCTGGGCCAAGTAGGTCTGAGCCTCTCGTACAGAATTTAAATGACTAATGCTTTTCTGTATTTTCTAAATATTTATATGAATTTTCACTAATACATTTTATAGAAAGATATAATATTTTAATCTAGTATATGGAGTTCAATATTATTAAATTATTATAATTAAACATAGGAAGGTATGTTTAATAAAATAAACGCACGGGAATAAAGAAAAATATATTACAATTCAATAAAAACTATCAATTTTATAATTCTGTGTCACATTTAATAGGAGCAATGAACTTGCGCTATTCTACGTTATTATCATTTTATACATATTATTTGCATATATTTACTCAGTAGGTCAGCTTTGAGTGTTGATCCGTGGCAAGTGGGTGAGCTAACGCGAATTGTTGCGGAATTCGGACGTCTACGGTACTCAAAGTACGTGGTACGGGCTAATATGTAAATAATACAATTATTTATACAATACATTTAAATGGCGATTAAACAAGAAAATACTATGAATAATTAAATGATTTGTCGAACTTACGGTAGGTAGCTCGTCTAATGTAACTATAGTCAAAGATATATTATAAATTAAGCATTCTTAATATTTATGTTATACACATTTATATTGTCTCTATGTAAATATTTGTCTACTATACTATTTAACCTTCGTTGAATATAATTATGCATAATACGAAGACAAGACGACAAAAAATCAACCACCATAAGTCATAACTGAGTACTACGAGTATATAACAAAGAGCGGCAGTCATGCGCCGTGAAGCACCCGCATAATGATGATAATCTCAATTGATTCCTATAATATTATACACGCCATTGTAGCACAATTAACACGTGTTTAAAACATTATAATAAAATTTGCATTTAATTATATTTATAATATAGTTTTTCTAAGATGAAGTATAACTAACCATCTTCCCTTTGGCCATTGGTTGGTCTAACATTGTCTTTGAAATATAGGACTATTTTTAGCAATATCTTGTTTATTTAGAAAAATGTCCATAGATAGTGTACATAATATCTTATTTGAAATCACTATACAATAAGATATTTCTTTATGGTTCATTTAGTATTAAATTATCTTTACCGCATTTGCAGAACTCTAAAAAGTTAATTTTTGCATAAGATCAGCTAGATTATTTCTGTCTCTCTAGGAAAGTCTCTGTCTCTAGGAAAGTCTTGATAAGTGCAGCAAAAATGCATAAAATCGTAAAAACAATATTAAGCTTTTCTCTGTAAAGTAAGTTATCATTTAAGTATCAATCTCTTACGCAGCTTTCGTTAGTAATCCGTTGTTTATGTTTTTGGACAAAAAGTCTAAACACATTTTGAGCGAATTCAGTGACGATACCTAGCATTAGACTACGCTTGCAGAAATGATAAGGAAGGATATATATATATATATATTATGCTGATATAATCACGAATACTTTTGATACTATCAGCACGACATCCATCGTCCTCGCTGGGGTGGCAAGAAGCATTGACCTTGAAAATGACGTCACTCTTGTAATTCTAGCTTGCAGGCCATTATCTCAATTACCTAATAGAAGAACCTCGCATCAACACAATGATTACAATATTTTTATAAGGAACAAAAAATACTTCATAGAATTCATTAACATCACGCTGTATATTTTAACAGATTTATATTATACTGGATCTTATATGTTTACTCACAACGTTACCTACGTACGTATTTTTTTTGGCTCATGCTGTATCCCGCACATAGCAGGGTAGACAGAGGGAACCTAATGTTAAAATACTTTTCGCCGAATTTTTGAGCCATTGCGTGTTGAAGGGCGCAACTTATCTCCGTCTTTACCTTGGTACCAGAGCGAAAAATACAAATATAAAATATTTCATTTCCTTGATTGGAAATCGAATCCACAACCATCGTGTTTACAGTCAGTCACACGCTTGTGCCCCTGCGCCACGACGCGACGGCTTCATTTTAATATTCCATGGACTTAAATAAATATTGTATTAAAATAATAATATATCCATCCATAAATTATTTTAACATTAAATATATCAACATAAAAGAATAGAAAGAAGAAGAAGAATATCCTTTTAAAAATTTCATATCGACCTTTCATTCAACAGTCTCAACGAGCATAACAGATTGGATATGCATCGCTAACTGTAGTCTGTGCACCGACAATAAGGTGCCCATGACGTAAGAGAAAAAGCTATCTCATTATTGATAATTTATGAAACGGTCGACATTTACATTGAATGGGGAACGTCTGTACACGTAATGCTTCTTCAATTTTTATTATTAGATAAAGTTTAGCCCAAAAAATATTTTATCTTTTTTATTTAAGTCAAAACGTCTTATTAAAATTTAATCTATTTAATTATTTTACAACTCTTGCTTTAAATATCGGACGAATAACTTTTATAGACTCTTTTATAAAGAGACAAAAGTGAATTTAAATTAAGTTTCTTACTTATGTTTTTCATAAAATACAGTATTCTTAATTATTTACTTACTTAACTGTATATGTATTTATTTAAAAAGTAATGTTCGTAAATTATAAGCAATTTTATAATTAAAACTATTACTATAACATGTAGTACAAAGGTATAATCTGATGTAATTTATATATTTTTTATTGTTAAACCTAACTGACGCGTTATACTTAAAGTTGATGTCATTGTAGCTATAAAACATAATTACTACGACTCAGGGCTACTATGAATGAATTATTTTAAAAACAAAATCATTAAAACTAGCAAAATCCTGACATTTGTAATCTTATACATCAAGTTTATAGTAAACGGGTAGCAACATTACGTGAATTATTGTTTGTCATAATAATTATATAATATTAACACATATAGATATACATATATATATTAAAATTATTAAATAAATCAAAAACTAAAAAAAAAATACAAAATTTAGAATCAACAGCAAATTTTAAATAATTATTCATTAAACGTGCTCTATTTATATAAATAGCTTTTTTAATAAGCAGTAGGAGACTTATTATAGAGATGATATGATTGTTATCACGTTCCCCTAAGTTAACATATAGTAATATAAAAGTATATCTATATCATTGGTAACAAACATTTTCAAATTAGCACAGTTTATTGTACTGTCTTTAAATCTTAATTTAATATTAGGCCAATTTATTTTGTACTTATTGAAGACGAAAATAAAATAACTTGAAGATGATGAGAATTTCTCTCCTTATGGCAGGTTATTACAAACCGAAATGTTGAGAGCTTATTTTCTCACACAATCTGCATTGGTTGAGACGTCTGAATGGGACCGCTTGATTAAACATTAAATGAACCTGCCTGATAAATGCGTTTTGGAGATTGGATAAAAGTGACACATCCTTCGAGAAATTTACTAATGGCACCCATTTTATCTCTGCCTATGTTTACATTTGTATTTAAAAAGTATAATGCAGTTTCTGTTAGCTAAATAAAATTTTAAATGCTGATTAACATAATGTTTATGTTTTTTGTGTAATGTTAATTCTATTATTTATTTTCAAAATATAAAAACTCCTTTTTTATTTTGCAGACTGTTTCAATTCATTAACGTTAATTTCTATTAAGATTAAGATACAACTCATCAATATCAATCTATGCCAATAAATTGACACATTAATATTATTATCAATTTGCTTCTGTTAAAGTTTAATAATATATTACTTTAATATAACAGATAATATTTATAAAAAAATGGAAATTCATCTTGTCTTGGATTGCCAAAATTTTATAAGAATAGCGCTAGAAGATCGTCTTACTTTATATAAATGTACAAGTTAACGAAATTAATTCGGAAACAAATATTATCATGTTTAATCCTATTCTGAAAGGCTTTAATGCCATTAATAAGAAAAAGGGTGTTTTTAGGTAGTTAAGTACCCTTGTGTTAAGTTATGGCATACAATACCTATACTCTGTTTATTTATGTAAGGCACAATGCCAAACTTGGGACTATGTAGAGTGTATGAGTATTTGTTACAAGTATTAACTATAAGAAATATATAACTAAAATAAAGCATGATTCACTCGGGGCATTAAATGCAACGGTATATTAAATACCTACTAAAGAATCAATTGACGCGTAAACTACGCGTTGCTATAGCAACGAGTATATAATATCACTTCAACAAATACACATTTTAAAAGTATAAGCGGTGAGTTATAATTATTTGATTAATTTTATAAGTATTTTTTGCATAATTTTTGCTTTAGAAAAAATTGTTAGGAAAAAGAAAAAATAGTGAGTGTAATAACTCACTTTCTTTCTCAACATCTACATATAACTGTGCCAAATTTCCGCACTTAAGAAGTTTTCGCTTCTCATATTTGAATTTGATTTCGGTTCTCCATGGTAGTGTATTTAGGTAAAACAGCATTTAAATCTTTTTTCTATAGAATCGTATTTTTATGGACGGAAAGATTTTCCTTTATTATAAAATAAAGACACTTAAAAATTACTAAATTATAATTCTCATATAATGAATATTTTTAATGCATGGCTGATATTCGTACGACTCATGTGAATAACACGTACCTATATAGTATGCTCATACATTGTTCATCAAGTTAATCGTTTTTGTTCTTAAATAGTTGTCGGTAATTATACGCCGTAAACTAGTTACATAACACATACAAACACATACGACATGTGTTTCAAAGATCAATACAAGCACGCTAATACTGGTTCGATAGGCCTCGTTGATGTCTTTTCAAGGAAAGTTATAGCTTTATAAGCTCTCCAATACATATTTCATAAGCATTCACTGTATAAACATTGTTTAAAATAACAAAAATAAATGCGTTGCCTTTAAGAATAATTGGAATCATTTATCATCTGTGGCTATTATTATTTATAATCTGTGCCTATTATATAAATAAATATTTTTCAAATTACTGTTATTTTTAAAATAGCAACCATTTGCAACTTACATATGACTGTCATGAACAGTCACTATCAAAAAAAATCAACTAACAAGTTCAATAACACGATAAAAACTTTTTACACTAACAAATTAAAATAAGGAAATGGTAATTAATTTATTCGCTCAAATTTAAAATCTGTACGTGACCATTAAAAATTATTAGCCGACAGAACCGTTATTTCAATTATAACTTACCGTCTGAATGGATGAAAGAGTTCACCAAACCTCCAAGAGAGCTGTTTCAAATGGATCCCAACATACACAATTCACTATTTCGTTTATTTGTCCGTATAAACAATTGTGTGCCAGTTAAGCGTTAGTCGTGTGTTCGATTCCGTCCAAAACGCGGTAGACTACCACGCGGTGATAGCGACTCGAGAAGTGTGCGTCTGCGCACCGCTTGAACGTCGAACTGACGTGGTAACCCGTCCGTGGAGAGATGCACAACGCACCAGAGCCGCGATGCTACCGAGACTACCTTTCAGACATAACGGGGTCGCCGTGGCCGAGCTAAGCGCATGTAGAGCGATAGAAAAACCACAAAACTACGTAAAGTATTGTGGTTTACCGAATCGTGAGATAGCCTAATTGGTCTCTTCACAATCGATAATATCTTGATTGAGTTTAAAGCAGTTTTTAAAATATTTTTTTTTGCATAAATAACTTAAGAAATACACATTTTTATTATTTTTATTTGTATGACATTGATGTTTTTACATTTTATTATGAGCATATATAAGTAGTTCTTGCTGGTGGGGCACTAGTGTAAGGAATAATAAATGAACAAGTCACAAAGGCAGTATTAGCAACATCCTGTGAATATCCTAGACGCGCGGCCGTCGAACCCTGGAGGCGGCCCCCGCCCGTCACCGTAATAGGACAACCACGCTCAAACAACCTTAACGCTCAATATTAAAATAACTTTATTAAATAATATCAAAATATTATATATATTTTCTGAAATTAAATTTTTAATTTAAAACCTGTTTTATTATTACAAGCTTACTATTTTAATAATATAATATTTTTTCATTGCAATTTCAATGTTTTATTAATTTTAAATTAACAATTGTAGATTCTAGTAATACATTACGTACAGTATCTTCTGTTACATCTATATAAATATGATATATACAGTATGTTAAAATAGTTTCAAACTATCAAGAGGTAAAATCATTTGTTTTATTATCTAGTTACTATTTCATCTAAAATAAATTTATGAGTCTGGTCTTCTGTCTACATAAATCCTTCTTAGGTATGATATTATTTCTGCCTAAGCAACAAGTAGTCATTATAGTTAACGATGAACAAGTACTAAACTTTCTTCTAAGCAATGCCATAAATTAAGTAAAGGCAATAAATAGCGCCATGTTAAAAACAATAATACATTTAATTTTATACCTATATTTTATTATTAAAATAACAAAATTAACACTAAAACCAAATAACTGGAAAATCATTTTTAAAATAATAACAAATAATCATATAGGAACCTCTTTTGAGCTTTCATCATAATATTTTACGAATATTTATGTATATAAAATATAATTGAGCAAGTAATTGAGCTTTGGAAATAACTTTTATAATATAACAATAGTGTTAATATATATGAATAAATCTTAATCTAGGATCTAATTAAATCAATTTCAAAAAATTAAACCATAAAATCAGATCAATTTCTATACAAGGAAACAAGAGTAATCGATAATCAACTAACAACATCGTACCTGTCGTTTCCTTATATTGAGTTATACTTAGAGTAAGAGTTAGTACTTAAATTATTATTCTAAATAATGTTTTGAGATGGCGTCTAATATAAATTGGAAGGTGGTAGGATTCATCCAAGTAAGTCCTGATGGAGCCTCTGACGCATCAACGCTTCGAGCTTTTCTGCCAACTGTACGCTCCAAGAAGTAGTCATCGTACTCCATACTGTAGTCGGGGAGAATAGGGTTGAACTTCGCGTAGTAAATGGCTGACAGACACGCGTATAGGAGCAACGCAGCAGTGAACAACTATAACAAGAAATAGTGAAAATATAATATGTGTATACCTGAATTGAGGTCTTCATGGCGAAATGGGGAACGGAGTGTTTTAACAAAAGTAAAGCGCTAAAAAATAGAGCTCTGACTTTTCTATTCAGAATCAATTCATAAAGTTTGCATTTTTTATACATTTTACTTAAGATAAAAGGTTTCGATTTAATTAAGCAAATTCCGGTGGCTTACCATAAAGATCTAAATCTATATGTAGATAATAAAATCAGAATGCCATATTTATGTAGCTATAAGCTAGTTTTGTATTAAGAAAATATTCTAAATTATATTTTTTTGATTTATATTTAAACTTTGTAATATTTCTAAAGTCAATAGATTCTATAAGCAATTAAAATAATTGAATCGTGAATGTTTTGCGTAAACTTATGTAATTGTTAATTTATACCGTAAAGGTATTTGACCTAGACAAGTGAACTTGACAAAATCAACAGGCTCAGCTTGAAAATTAACATCAATATAAATAAAATATAATTAATATATAGTAAATAAAAAGTAGACATTCCAAATATTTAAAAAAATGATTTCTGTCAAAAAAATCTAATATTAGTCATACATTTAAAATAACGAAATTCTTAATCACAAATCATTTGATTATCCAGTTTGTATTTGTAGTTTTCGAGCTTCAATCAACGAATTGTTTTTCGTTAATATATATTTACGTTCAGACGCAAGATTTTACTATTTTATTATAGTTTTATTATAGATAATGAAATATCAACTGTACAATCTTTCCAAAACCGCTAATTGACTTTCTTATCTAGCAGAGTATCAGATCTTATACCATTTTCAATTAGATAACACAATTAATTATTTGATCAAAATAAAATTAATACTGCAAATAGCTTTTCCCCATTGCTAACGGTTAAAACGATTATTTTTAAATTAAATATTTAACAATTCTCAGTAAGTTATTTGAGTCGTCTAATTACTATAAATATTCATAGAATTTTGAGAGGAACCTGGATACAATTTTGTTATTATTTCCTAGACTAAATATAAATCAACCATTTCGATTGTTGTCACCTATAAATACATATACCTATTTAATTCAGCATATTTCCCTACGTAAATACAAATAGGCAAAATAGAAATTACTTGAAACGTTAAACAATTTTATTCTAAAAGTTAAATAAACAACAAAATAATACCCAATTGATGATCTAATAATTTAACTAATTATTCTTTACATATTATTAGTTTTTTATTTGTTTTTGGTAAGATGAAAAAGAGATTTTGTGCTTAGTTCAATATCACGACCTGCACGCGCTAATCTGGTAGTTAGCAGTTGATACATGCTTTGACTCGTGATTTTTTCTAGCAATGAAGTAACGTACCTATAAAATTAACAAGGTTAAAGGATATTTTTTTACATAACTAAGCATATTTTCGTTTAAATATGTTTATATATCCATATACATAAAAGGATTTTTTATTTTATGATTATTAGATTTTTTTTAATAATTGCAAATTTTATTTGAAACTTTATTTCAAGTTATTGTTATATTTTTCTTAAAGTATAGTTAAAATAAATTAAAACCGGCCAAGCCCGAGTCGGATTCTAAGTCGTCATTGTAAATCAACTTAAGTTAAAGACTAAAGGTAAGGCAGAGTGCGTGACTTATAAAAAGTTGAGAATCTTAAGCTTGTGTCAGTTAATTTGCGTAGTATTTTGTATAAAATGAATATAATTTTATATTGATATTTTATATGGTGTGACAATAAATGTTCATCTTTCAGAATAATAATATTAACATTTAAAATGTGATTTCCGGGCTTCCTGTTCATTGCGACAGTAAACTTGAAAGATTAATTTTGACAACTATTATAGCATGAGATTTTTACCTTGAGGGAATCACGAAATTCAAATTGTTGTGGGCAAACTAAAATATAGATATGTTTTAAGATATGTGGAATAATCTCCTTAGGTACATTAGGATTAACAATTACACGCCAATTTAACTTTACTTGTCTGCTAAGACAAAAAATGAGGAAACTATTGAAGACACAAAGAAGAAGCACTTAAAATATGGCCGTGAAAAGATATCACGATCCCATACAACTGTTATACTAACGATCTGTTCCGATAGTTAAAATGCACTAATCTAAATAATAAAAATATGTATATAAAATAGTAAACAAAATTTACAGAATGCTATAGGAAATTTGCGACGAGTATTAACACAAGGCTACGGCTTGGAGCATTTCCGTATAGCCAATCCACCATATGACCGTCATTAAAACTATGTCAATGCTAAACTTATATACTTAAGTCCACCTGAGTTTGACTCTAAAACAACGGAATTGTTGTTTTTTTATGGTAAACGAAAAATGACGCTAATAATTTGTCGCTACGATGCGCTACAATGCATTTAAGGTCAAAATCATTGTTTGTTGTCAGAATAGTAATCAGTTATTTAAATAATTTTCTTTTAAAATTCTTATATAGTATATTTATAACTTTAAGATACTTAGAATATAATATATCCATACCTATATTATAAATTCGAAAGTAACTCTGTCTGTCCGTCTGTCTGTCTTTTACGCAATTAGGGCCAAACCGCTAATTAAATTGTGATAAAATACACATATAGAGATACTTGAGGGTCTCGGGATGAAACTAGGATACTTTTTTTTCTCATATTTGTAATATTTTCGATATATATCAATAAATATAAAAAACTCATTAATATGACATGCAATTTATTCCGCCATGTTTATAACAACCGTCGTTGCTAAGCAACGATTTGTTGTTAGAAAACGTCACCAAAAATGAGCTTGCTTAACGCATCTCTCTATTGAAAACTGAAAATAATTTCATAAATATATTTAATAAATAGTCGTATAGTTCAAGCGGGCGTAGCCGCGTTCGGGTCCACTAGTTTTTATATATGTATATGAATAATATTTCAATAGTGGCACATGAGTCACATGACAAAAGTTGTTGTTGTTGTCGATTGGAGCCATAAACTTTAAGGGAATATTAAAACTTACTTGAAACACACTCCAGAATTTGAAAGAACCTTCGTTGATAATCCAATCGTAGTAGCCGGCCCATGGGTCTGTGTATCTACTCTGCTTCATCGGTTTGGCAGTAGTTGTGTGATCATGGTCGTCGTCGTGATGTTCATCGTAGTAGTCTTCAAACCCTCGCCCGCTCCCTGCTGTCATATTCTTACCACCATTCCGCCGTAACTAAAAATTACAACAAAATTAAAGGTGAAATAATCATCGAATTTGTCTTAATACAAACGATAATGTTTTTAACAAGAATCAACGCTGTTTACATGGGCGTATAAATAGGATGTGCCAGGTGATCCGGGTCCATCACAGAAAAATCTTAATAAAAATAGATTTATTAAAGCTAAAGTGGGTAAGTTAATATAAAAATGTAAAACTTATACGAATTACGAATATATTGAAAACCCATCTTGGAATATCATTCAACATTATCTAACGATGTCATAATTAACAAACACCGGCTTTGCGAGTCTGACTTGCTAACCAATTTCAGGATTATAGGTCAACGGGAGATATGCACTAGTCAGTGGCGTAGCTAGGGTATTTGCTGCCCGGTGCGGCTTGGGGGACTTGATGCCCCTTTCCTGTTGATGAGGTCTAAAAAAAAACAACAAAGTGATTGTCGACGTTGAGTTCTAAAAAAAAAACGTGATCGTCGACGATGAGTTCTAAAAAAAAAAACAAAGTGACCGTCGACTTTGATGCCCCTTTCCTTTTGATGCCCGGTGCGGCTTAGAGAACTTGATGCCCTTTAAAATGGTATAAAGTCTAAAAAACAAAGAAAAAACACACTGATCGTCGACTTTGATGCTCTTTTCCTTTTGATGCCCGGTGCGTCCGCCCCGCTCGCACCCCCCTAGCTACGCCACTGGCACTAGTTTTGTTTAAAACTAACTATAAATATAAGTTTGTAATTTTTCTTTTACTTTTCAAAGTTTTCCTTTAGTTATTATTACAAATTTTATAAATGGAGGTCAACGGAAAATATCCTATAGGTTTTGAATACGTGTTGAATTTCATACGGACAACTAGAGATCCTTTAGGGGTTCCGTTTTTAACTGTTGAGGTTCCGTTTTGAGCAGAATGTAGTAAAATCGTTGTTTTAAGACCTGCGTATATTGGTGCAGGTGATGTTAATAAAAATAAGTTAGAATTACTTTCATGTTTGTACATCTTTTATAGAAAGTTGTGACAATTTCATGTGTAAATAAAGCCACGTTTGGACCTAGCGTAGACAATTAGCACTATTTCCCGGTCATCTAGTTCAACGGATACCGTTACCGTTAATAATTGAATGCTTAAGCTAACAGTGATATACTTGTTACCAAATTTATTCCATATATTGTTATTGTTGTTCTTTAATTATGGCGATTCCATATATATAGATATATTGACTGTTTTTCATTTATTTATTACAATTTAACAACTTAGTACAAATCATCAACAAATAGATTTCTCAGATATTATATTATTTGTAGTATTTAATAAACGCAACGAGTGGATTGTTTACAGTGCTATCTAAAGTAGAATTTTATTTGACATATTTAAATTAAAAAACATTTTGTAAAAAGTACTCGTACATAAAATGTTTTCTATGATTAATTATTTTTCTTGTGAAACTAACCTGAATTGCAGTTGCGTTGATACTACTAGAGACTTCTGACGATCTTGACCTATTTTTGTTGATTTTTCTAACCACATCAAGGGCAGTGCGGAAAACATTCAGGATGAGCTCTGACGTCGTCATGCCTGAATTTGACGTATATTCTTCAGAGTCGTTGACTTCGGGTTCTGAATCTTCTTTAGTGTACGTGGGGCTAATAATTGCAGGAAAGTTAAGTTTATTTTATTGTCAATAAAATTTTTATATTTATAAATACATGCATATTTATATTAAAATGAACAAGTGTAATTTTTCAAGATCATAATTGTAAATTTTACATAGAACGGAATATTGAAAATTATAATTTATATTGTACTTACTGAAGCGGTATGTATTTATATTTCGTAGCGGGTGGAGTGTAGGGCGTCGCAATGTCGTACCGCGCCGCCCCTGCGCTTGCGCCGGTCGCCCAAAGCGCTAGGGCAACTATACCCGCAACCACGAGACCGTGTATAGACATAGCAATCAAACCTTTTGCCATAACTATCTTTCCCGATTATAGTTATTAAAAATATAGTTATATGCTTTTAATAAAATATTAGATTTCCCGTATTTATATTAACCAGACAATATCTACAAATAAAATGTATTAATTTATCAGAGATAGTGCACCAAAGAAAGACACCAATCGACTGGTGATTTCAAAACGACACATCTAAGTTAACCGCGTTTAGGACAGACTGAAATATGAGTTCTGTAAACAAATCGTGCACGGGTTGCTCTCGAGTAAAGTGTCAATTTAATTTGCAATATTGAAGCCACAGTGATAACTATGTTTTAAAAAAGAAAGTTATTAATATTATAATTCATTAAATCATTCATCTACATTTTATTTTATTTTATTTAATAAGTGAAAGAAAGTTAAACCATTACAAATTATTACGAAAAAAATACAAATTTTCATTTACGATTTGGTTAGATATAGAAAAGGCTTCGGACATTGAGGTCGAGCCTTTTAATGCATTTTTACACTTACAAATAACTATAATATTCTCATTAACTTCAATGCCAAAAATATCAACTTTCTTAATGAATATCTAAATCGTACACTGTTATCTATATCCATACATATAATAAAATTGTATCTGATCACTGTCTACACGTGGAAAATCTATTATTGGGGACATCTATCAATGTAATAGAACCCTTTATAAGAAGAATTTTGTCTTCTTGTCTGTTTGCGTTGGTCTGTTTGTCGGTGCGTTTGTGAACGCTTATTTTAGAAACACCTTAACTGATTTAAATACAATTTTCTTTGTTGTATTTCGACAACCTTCTTCTAACATTTAGTATCTAAAGCATTAATTTTGTCATTAAAATATCAATTTATTAAAATTGACATTTTGTACCTGAATTACTTTTTCTATTAAGAAGAAAGTAATTCAGATTAGTAAATAAATAATTGTGCAAGTGAAACGGTCGAAGCTACGAGTACGTCTCTAGTTAAGCTATATGTATGTATATGCATCGTTTTTGCCGCATTTTGTATGAAATTCGCTGCGTCATTAAAAACTATAGGGCCAACCGACGAATTTTCCGTCGACTTATTGTTATGAGATTTGGCACGAAGTGAAAATTTGCAATAGAAATACAGGAAAAATCTTTTTATAATAAATAAAGGAAAAAATTACAAACTTTATTTGTAGTTCATTTCATACAACTTTGTCAACTTTTATAAATGTACTTCCCGAGAACTACAATCTCTCTCTTATCTTTATTTCTAAAGCTGTGGTAATGATTCAAGTCGCAAATAATAATTCCCTCATGCTTGTATGTGTATAATACGGGCAATTGAAGCTACATAATAATTCTGTGACACAAGGATTCTGATATGTATGGACAGACGATTACAGAATTTCTTTATATCACGTATGGAGGAACGTTCTCTCTGCTTTTTATAGAGTTGCATGAAAACATAACAGTAATACGTAATTGAATATTATAAAATTAAATATATTTTAAGTCGGTTTAATAATAATACAGCGTAATCGATGGAAAATGGAGAAGGGTCTTAATGGGAACGGAATATTTTAACACTAGGTTCTAAGTAGTTCAGAGGGAACGTTCTGACTACGCTGCTACGCTGCGGACACGAAGTAGAACTATAAATAAAATTGTAATAAGAAAAGATTGTAGAATAATTTTACAACTTCAATACTATTTTTTTATTTTTTAAGATTAAATATTTTTATTATATATTACGCAAAATGAAAATATTCTTTGCTATGTTTATTATTATTTTATTTTCTTTCAAAAAAACACTCTAAGGTTACATTTTTGTCTAATTAACCTTTTGAGAAATAATTAAATTTAAAATTATAATTAAATTAAAATTATTATAGGAAAATTATTAAAACAAAGGTATAAAGCAAAATATAAATTTATTTATAAATTACAACGTTGTGATAATGAACCAATATTTAAATTTGATTCTGAATTATTAAAAAAATAATTACATGACACTGTAACGATTTCTATTATTTAAATATGTCCAGTTCACAACATCAAATTAACACTATGAAATAAACTATATTTATATACAACTATATTTAAGTAATAAAAAAAGTTTTTTATGATTCTTTCTTGTTGTTCATGTATTTTTCAGCAGCCGTTGCGAGGGCGTGGGTGACTCTTTTCGTAACTTCATGCAAGTTGTCATTTGAGAGATACTCATCAACTGAGCGTTTAGAAAAGAATGTTGCCGTCGTTGTATTTGGTCTCCAGCTATTAGGGTACACGATCTTGTGCCGTAGAACAGCTTTAATAATTAAAGCTCCCACATATACTATAAAGTAAACACTAAAGTACAAAGGGAGATAATACAATTTCTTCCCCAAATAATAATAACTGAACCTATTCACACGAGGCATTTCTGTTGTTGTTGTGGTAGGATGATGATAATGATCGTGATCCTCCTCGAAGTCATGATGAAATTTAAAATCTGTAGGGAAATCACTTGGAAAACCATGATCATCCATAGGCGGACTGTCATGTCCGTAACTAGATGACATCCCATAATTTGGAGGAGATTCAGGAGGTACCATAAAGTCATGTGGTGGTTTAGATGGTGTGTCTGGTTTACTATAATGATAACCTTGAAATTCAGGTTTATCCGCTACACTCATTGCTGAACTATCGGTATCCATGCTAGGTTTATTATAAGAATATCCTGCGAAAGGTTTAGGCTCTGGTGGTACTGTTGGAAAAAAATGAGAGACGGGAGGCGAAGGTGGTTTATACTGATAGCCCATATCCATCATAGGACTGTCTGCCATTCCTGTAGGAGGCTTATAACGATACCCTAGATCCATTGATCCGTCGTCACTATCACTAGTTGAGTCGTCACTGCTAGATGTATCTAATACTTGTGACCCTATAGTATCTGCATCTGAGGGTGGTTGTGAAGGCGCAGACTCAAAATTAGGTTTAGATGACGCAACTGGTGCATAGGGTGGAAATGAATCATAACTAATAGGTGCTGGAAACTCATCGCTAGCTGAAGGCGGGGGAGGCGGTGGAGGTACAAGATTAGCAGTTGTTTTTGGTGGCGAAACAGGGTTAGATTGCTTAGATACTTTACTTCCGTATGTAGGCTGTGGTAAATATGGCTGAGCCGGATTGTAGCGATCTATTTGATTTCCTGATGGAAGAACATCTTGAGCTTCTCCTCTAACTGGGTGCCTTATATCAGAAAAATGATCCAATGAAGTCAACATATTGTTTATCTTGCTTTTAGATAAATTACTTTGTGACGTTTTTTTAGGGGATTTTATTTGAAAGGGCTCAAGATTGACATAAGGGAACCTTATGATTGGATCAGTGCGTATAGCCCTGGATTCATTTTCTGCACCGTTTCCGGAGTCAGTACTAAAACTGAAACGAAAAATATATATTACTATAAAATTTACAAACACAAAAATTTTCTTCAAATATTTCAAAAATTAGATACATACCCAGGCAAAGCAAAGTTTTCGTCTATATCATCAAATTGCTTCAGATCTTCTGGCTTTTCATTAATCTCAACTGATTGGGAGTTCTGAGATTTAGAGTTTTCCGCTTTCTTGTATTTTATATTATTTTCATTATTATTGGTTGATTCTTCATGCCAACTTCCTGAATATTGATTAACTTTCTCGTTGTCAATTATATGCCAAACGTTTTCGATGTTAATAGGAGGTGGTTCAGTCGTTGTCGTTGTCGTCGTACTTAAAGGTTTAGACGTAGGAATGTTAGATGACAATGAGTATACAGATCCTGGTAATTTATTATATCGAATGTCGTTCTTATAAGAAGAACCTGTTACGTCACTAGATGTTTTATCTTTATCATGTTTTTCTATTTTCACAGGTAAACCATAATTCACAATACGTGTCACTTTATTTTCGTTATCATCGGGCACATATATAGGACTCATAGATGTCGATTTTGGCAACACTTTCTCTTGTTCTAATAACTTTCTAATAGACTTTTGCATATTTCCATTAGATTCGAAATCCGCAAATATCAAATCAGGTGTCTTGGTTTTAGACGTTTCCGTTGTAGTACTCGTAGTAGTCGTAGTAGCATTCAAATCTGAATCCATTCTTCTCATCCATTTATGGTAGTAGAATTTTCCACCATCCTTTTCCAAAGGTCTTGCAGCTGGAGTTACTACATACACTCTGGGTCCGGGAAAACTTAAAGCTTCAATATACGTTTGTAAATAGCACACATATAATACAAAAACAACTGACTTTAACTCCATTTTGTTATAATATACGCACTGGCATATTCTCTTCGTGATGTGTGTTCGATTTGACTTCTCAATTGAATATGTTCAATATAACTAAAGGCATCCAAATAGTAGTTTTTGAGCTAACAATTTAGATGAAAATTGTGATAATTTGTAGCGGTACTTCAAAATGTGGAACACCTGAAACACGAGTACGGTGACCCGTCTGGTTACAATTTACACTATTAGCAGGATAATCCATGCCACGCGCTGGAACTTGCCCGTAGAAAGTGTCACATATTTGTGTAACACATTTAATATTAGTGAAACACTTTTCACATTTCCATATTTCCATCTATTTTTTTATAACCTTATGCCTTATTCTGTTAATAGGTATGTTACCATTTATTACCTACATATTGAAAAGTTTCTAGAATTTCATCAATTTGTTAAATTAATATGTTCTAAATAAATCAATAAATAAATATTATTATTGTTTTATGTGTTTAGATTTTTTTTATGTATGAGCTATACGTTACAGACTTTGATTTTTTTTCTGTGTTTTTTTATTTATGTATATTTATCATTACATAAATATATATAAATTTATATATAATACATAGAAAATGTCTACTTATTTATTGGGCCTTCCACTAGCATGAGTTATTTCATAATGTATATAGCGGTATAAAAGTCAGACGAACGTATCTACATTTTCTAAATTTTAAAGGAAGAAAGAAGGAAGGAAGCGAAGGTATAATCACCACCTCAAACTATTTTACTACCTCTGTTAATAAGTCGGTAAATAGAATAATATAAAATAATAAAACGGGTGGTTATAATAATTCAGCAAATATTTTGTTAAAATTGTGGCATACTTATTAAAAAACATGATAGACTATCTGACCTACTTATAAAATATACCTACGTGCTTAATGTAGATTTCAAAATGGTATGATATCAAGGAAGGTTTAATCGACGACGGTAAGATGGTAGGATACAGAGGAAATCTTGTAAAGTAATGTAATTTGAATTATGTAAAGTGAATATTTACTAATGGCAATGGTCTGTATTTGCATTTTATATAAAGTTAATACATACAACTGATGGTACTGGACCGATCTCGTACGGAAGGTACGTAGTACCTATGTTCGATTCTTTCGTAATGTTACTACAGTCACTCGCTCTTATATATTTTGGGTTATATTAAAATAAATTAGACTTTATACTATATATAAAATATCACTAAATCTTAGTGATTTTTTTAAGTTTAGTATTTAAAACTATAACACCTGATTATAAAATAATCGTTAGAAAATGTAAAAAACATATATTTTTAAAATATTTTATTAATAAATACTCTCTCATATCATACAGCATTACATAAAACTTATTATTACCTTAAGTTTATTTGCAATAATTAAAAACTATATATTAAAATCGTATCACAAAGGTCATATTGTATTTTTTTCGTCGTTTCTTTTTTCATTTATATTGGAGTCCATGTCATGTTCATTATATGCGGGATTATCAACCCCAGAGTCCGTGCTGCCATCTGTACTGCTTGACACCAACTTAACTTGTGGACACGCCGTCTTGGAGTCAGTCATATTGATTTCATTCTCACTAGCGACATCTGTCGTAGAATTAATTTTATCTAAGTTTTCTGGTTTCTCAATATCTAAAATAGCTGGTTTCTTTTTGCAAATATCATTTTCGTCACCTACAGCCCTTTTCCCAATGTAAAATTTATTAAAAAGATAATAAATACATCCAGTAATAAAAGTTGCAGCAGCAAAAACTTGATAAGTTGGTCGCGTTCCAAAGAACTTCATAAGATATCCACCTATCAAACTGCCGGAGCCTTTACCTGAAAATTTAAGTTTAAAGAAATAAATAAAAATATGTTAACTTTTTCGTATTTAAATGTGTACTCATAGTTGAAAAGAAATTGAGCGAAAGGAACTTCACGCATTTTCCATAGGGACTAACGGGTGGAGGAGAGTCCATCAGTGCCATCTAACCATCACAATAAAAAAGGGTAGGCAGTGCGAACATAGTGTGAACACACAAGTCCATTAAATAATTATTATATTATAAATAATAATTATTATAAATATTATATTAACTATTTTTAAATATAATAAAAAATTTCAAATATTACTAAAATAATTATAGGTATATTTTCAATTATGATAAAACTTACCAACTCCATAGTAGAGACCTCCTAGTAACCCTTGCACAGATGTGTCTGTAGTAGTAGAAGACAGTCTAGCAGCGTAAGTAACAGCCGCTGTGAAGGACAACGATGACGTCACAGATTCTAGCGCTTCGAAAATAAGACATAGCCATGGATTGTAGATTAAAGAGTAACCTGAAAATTAATAGAAGATAATTTTTACAACAAAATAAAAGTGTTTTGGTATTGATTTAATTTTCATTTACCAGTAATTTTTAGAACATGTAATTCTATTCTCAATTCGAATTTCGAATACATGCAAAGCAATCTTGCAGATTATCTAGTAGATCAACATAATTAAATAATATAAAACTTTAAATAACTTTAGCTGTCATTGATCTTGATACCTTGACATTTATGAGTTTAAAGTCAAAATTATAAAATCATCTTTAGTCGCAATAAATTGTTGTTTTACACATTCAAGCTTATTAGACTAATGTCTTGATTTCACTACTATGACGAACGTATTTGTCATAGAAAAATCAAAATAGCTTACCCAGAAGTCTAATGGCATAGAAAATAAATCCAATGAATAGCACATTAGCATGTCCAAGTTTTTGGATGATAGGACCGGACAGTACCAGCAGAGGCAAGCCCGCCACTCCGCCGACTGTGATCGTGATACCCATCAGAGAACGCGAGGCTCCAAGGTCTTGAAGTAGCCAAAACAGGAAACTCTCAATGTAACCCCATGCAGTGCCTGTTGAACAAAAATAATTTTGTAATGCTTACCACATTATTAATTGCAGTTCCTATTGACCTACAATCCGGAAATGTTATATATTTATAAAGTAAATAGGAATAAGACGCAGTCGAACTACTTATTCATTTTATCCATGTTAACCTTTTAAAGTTTTCCTCCAATGTTCTAAGAAACAATAATTTGCATTTTGTTGACTAAAACAGATGCGCTAACGGTAATTTTATAAAAAATATGTTTCCTTTTTCTAAACTGGTCAGACAACTTTCTTTGTCTTATTTTATTTTAGGTATAGCAAGTGTTAGTTGCAAAAGTGAAGATGTCAATTTTTTTCTATAAGCAAACTTAAAGAAAATAAACGATAATAAAAATAATTAATAAGGAATATAGGTTATTATTATCTCGTTTCATTCAGTATTATGTAATGAATTGTGGACAAACAGAAAGTGAGAGAGAGAGCTATGTTATGATTATATAATGTAACAAAATCAAACTCACCCATGATAAAGCATGCTATGAACAGAGCCACTATTTCAATATTGCGAAACACGAGTATGACATCTTCGAGAAGGTTCTGAGCCGGCTGTTTGAATTCCAGATCAATACTCAGCATCAGAACACCAGAAACCACTTTTAAAACTGCATATAAATAAAAAGCCGGTCTGTAAATAAACATAACACTTATACAATATTGCAGTAACCCTATATTACTTTAAGTATCAGTTTCATATCCTGTTACGGATATGGTAACTAAAGCTTAAAATCAAAATGATCAGCTTCACGCTGTATACCACACACATCAGGGTAGATAGAGGGAACCTAGTCTTGAGCCACTCCGTTCCACACTTTCTGCCGAATTCTGGAGGCATTGTGTGTTGAGTGGCGGAAGTCAACGCCACGCAGCTTGCCACGACACCCGAGCGAAGAAATAGAAATATTATATAATTTATTAATAAATTAGTAACTAAACCTTATTATCATTATTTAAAATTATCTGTATTGTATTAATTTTCAATAACCAACATAATTGGATTTTGCATTGAGTATGCAGCACGAATATCTTGTTTTGATTACTATCGCACACGACAAGATGTGCAGTTGGAATATAACGCTATTATAATGCATTAAAAATGTATAAATATAATACTAATCTAGTTGGTTATTATTTAAAATAGATGATATATAATGCATTAACTTTGGTACTAGTACAAAAAAAAATGGTACTGACTTTAATACATATATATGTACCTGAAATCTGTATAACCTTTGCCCCTGCTAGCATAATCTATGAGAAGTCCAGAGAGCGGTGACGAGATCATTCCACCAATGCTGCCATAGACTCTTTGAAGGCCATAGTCCGCTCTTTGATCCCTAACAATCGCAATAACAGCGCCTTCGAACATTGCAAATGCTGTACCACTAATTATACCAACGAATACACGGACCTGAAAAGTTTTAAAATATTAGAAATTGATTTAAATTTAGAATTTGAGCAATATGTTTCTTTCAGAAGGCTTTAATTGAAATAAAAAAAACTTTTTTAAACCGTAGTTCAAGATAACAGATGAAAAAATATGGTAATTAAATAAATGTTTGTATTATATTTGTTTGTTTTTTTTTTCATATTAATTTCATAGGTAAATGTAGTGTACATATTTAAATGTAGCGTTTTAAATTACATAATAAATTCTCTCATTTAAAGACGTGGCGCAACTTACAACGTGGCGATTAAGATCATAGTAATAACTTGTATGGTACAACTGCTATTCTGTCTGTATTTTATAAGATTTTTTTTATTTTTAGAATACAATTAACATATGTTATTTGCATATTCCATTCTCAGTATAACTCAAGCATTTTATAATGTTAAGCAGATCATGAGGATATAGTGACGCATCAATCGTTCATAATTTTTACTTATTTATAGATATTTGCTATAAACATTTAAGCTTTCTTTATTATATCACATACATATGTGATATAAAAAAGAAAGCTTAAATTAAAGCTTTGTGTTTTTTGTAGGAAAACTCTATGTAAATTAAGAAATATAAAATTATACACTCCACGTTTATACTGAGATAGTAGATCAACATTCATATTTCAAGATGTAACAAAGAGAATTATATATTTGCAGCCATTTAATGTGTACATCTATCTGATTGTGGAACCTCTAGGTATATAAACAAGCATGTACATCGTACAATCGGGACGAGGTCGTGTTACGTCACATATGCTATAAGTCTTATAAGTGAAGGCCCCAAACTTATACAAGAGCTTACTAGTAAGTACATTTGTTCATAATTTCCTAATAAATAACTTAAAATATTAAATGTGAAAACAGAGCAACTCGTAAAAATAAACAGGGTAACCATAAAACGCGAAAAGAAAACATCTTTTAACTTCATGCTATCCCGAATATAGCGGAGCAGGCAGAGGGAACCTGGGAAACTTATGTTAAGATACTACATTCCCATTAACACACTTCCGTTCCCCACTTTCCGCCAAATCCTTGAAGCATTTCTTGTTGAGTAGCAGAATTCAAAGCCGCGCTTTGCCTCGTTACCAGAGCGAGGAAATGCGAGAGAAATCGAACTCACGTCCGTCGCGGTTATAATCGTACATTTATGTATATATTTTACAAAACACTTCAATGCGTAACAACTCCGTAATTTATAGGTAATCTATATTGTAATTTTAAAATGAATATGTAACTGTATATTATTTATTTTATTTTTATGATAAAAAGAAAATAATATTATATTACAAAACATAACCTTTGAATCCTGAAATACGCATTTACAACTAAAATATATTAAAGTTAATATACTGAGTGCAGTGTGGACAACAGATAGAACAGTGGCAATGGGTCAGGCTGCCACAAATTCGTCATTATCCAGTTAGTGAAGATTAGCTTACAATCTTTCTATCAACGAATACGCTACACAATCTGTGTATTATATTATATTAAATTTTTTTTAGCGTCACGTATCCCGTAAATTATATACTATGAAAATCTCCTTCTTTTTTATAAAGTGATGTAAAATTCAATAAGTGTGTATTATTTTTTTAACTGTATTGTAAATATAAAGTAACGTAGCTCCATTTTAATCTATTGGAACGATCAAATACTTGTGTGTGCTTTATCTTTACGCTACTCGTTACATGTAGGTATTTCCTTCTAATAAATTAAATTGTAAGATATAAAATATAATATGTATTTTTAAAATATTCTGACCTATCCATTACCTCTACAAAGTGACGTGATTCTCCTCAATATAAAAATATTATATTAAAATATTATATTTATAAAACATTGAAATATTATATTTATTAGAAATTTCCTCATGGTATGTACTATCTAATACTAAAGCATTTTGTTTCTCAAGTGAATAATTACTCACAGCTAAATAAGTCCAGAAAGTGAAAACAGGATCAAGTTCTATTTGCTGCTGGTGGTTGTCACAGAGACTCTTCCGGGGCGCAGTGGACGCGCACGCGGCGGCACATTGTGCCAGGCGTATCGGACCAGCTTTCACCCAGGCTGACTCGCCGTATGACTGAGGGGAACCATAACATTTGTCTTAGTTTAAGCATATATAATAAAATATGTATGTGGAAATATGTATTTTAGCACTGCTTCTCCATTGTTCTTGCATAATAACGAACAAGTTTGTAATTTCTTATCATATAACAGAAATATATACATACAATTCCTAGAAATAAATTGTTCCTATGTCAAAATTAATAAGCCTTATAATAAATTAGATGATATTTTTACAATAAAATTAATTACAACATCAAAATATAGAGCGGCAAAGTTAATACAAATAGTATACTTAGTACCTGAGCAAAGTTATCATTGCAAGTAGTAGAGTCAACTCCGTCGTAATCACTGCTTGTTCCATTCGAGTTGCTTTCCGATATTGCATTCACCCAATAATTTCGTACTTCAGCAGAAGTTTTTTGGGCATCATGAGAAATTCTTACTCTATACGATATTTCTCTAACTTCTTCAATAGAATCGTCTACAAAATCAATTTTGTCAAATACACACGTCGCGTTTTTCTCAGCATATGAACAACTCAAATCATATAATTGTGGTGTTGGAAAGAAAATTTTATTATCGCCAATAATAGATGTCGTAGAATTAAAGTAGGGGTCATTAGTCAACACTCGTGAAGTACTGTGCTCTTTCATTGGTTTTTCCCTATGGTCCAAGAAAGTAGAAATAGTATTTCGATAAACAAGACGCTGGGATTCAGATGATGACTTCAAGTGCACGTCATATGAGTGAGCATGGATTATAGAATCTACGTCCTCTTTAGAAACTTGATGTGGCAATTCGCAAACAAAACCGCAAGACAATATGCTGTGGACACAGACAGATAAGTCACGTTAAAGCAATTTGTTGTTAAAAGAAATGTTTTCCTTATCTATATTTGTTAATAGCTTTAGAAGCATTAAGCTTGAAAAATATTATATTAACCGCTATATTATAGTAAATAAAAAGGCAATTTATATTTGATATTTTTTTACAAATATTACACTCAACAATTTCATTAATCATCATCAAAATTTATCACCATCATTGTAAACATTAGTATAATGGAGCATATAATGTGTTTTATTACAGTTAAATTCATAATATATACTTACGTTAAATTAATGTTATATGCATACGGATGGATTGGAAGACATGGATACTCTCGTACTTGTTGCAGGTGTAACGCAGAACCATCACAAGTTGTGATTAAGTCAACAGCAGGTGGAAACGTCACAGTAATACGACCTACGGGGACTGCCAGGAGTAGTAATGCTGAGAGACCACCGAGTGCTGACGACAATGCTAGCAGCAGCTATGAAAATTATATTTATTTATTCCCATACAATGGAATACTTATAATACTGTTACTATAAAAACTTAACTAATTATATAGTAAGATTCTACAGTAATATAAAAAAAGCAAGCCGTAAAATTTAATAAAAAAATGAATGGCTTAGTGAAAAACAGGATGAAGCGTTTAAGAAGAATGATTAGCGTAAATGATCAAAGCGACATTTTCTGCCACAATTGTTATTGGATAACAACAATGAAAATAGATATAAGTATAACTACAAATACCGTAAATGTTCTCGGAAAATTCATAGTTATTCAGCAGGTACGAGTATGTCGTTGCAGTGCAATTATAATTGTTCATTAAAATACCTTATATGATCTTTATTATGCATTTTAGCTTAGTAATTTTACCAGTTTTGTTTTATATTTATAGCTTCATAGAAAATTATACAAATAAAAATACCGCGGTGTAAAGTTTGTTAACTATTATATTGTTTGTTTGTATAGTCAAGATTTTATCTATATATATAAAATCGAAAGGTCACTCACTCATCACGAAATCTCAGAAACTACAAGTGCTAGGAATCTCAAATTTTGCATAGGAGTTATTTATAGGACGTAGGTGCTCGCTAAGACGGGAATTTGCAATATTCGATTTCTAAGGGGTTGTTTTTGGGGTCGAAAGTTTGTATGAAACTTCGTTACTACAAATAGTTACAATAGTTCACGCGAGTGAAACCGCGAGCGGGCTGCTAGTATGTAATAAAATTTAGAAATATTTTAGAATCTATATTTAAAATGTTTTTAAAACGTCTCTGTACTTCTTTTTGTTGGCAAGTGCGTACACAAACGTAATGATCCCTAACCAATAAGGGCATACACCAATACTCGTACATGTCACCGACGCTTCCGGCTCGAGCGGTCCCGCAGTGACGCCGTGACGCAAGCGTGTACACACAGCATGTACTCGCCTCGCAGTGCTCGTGGAGCGGGACGGCGCGGGACGGCGCGGGACGGCGCGGGACGGCGCGGGCGAGCCACACAATACAAGGTAAAGGTTATTGTAACCAGAATTGGATGTAATTTGCGTTTGCGGCATTGTAGATTAGCTCCGTTTAATTAAGTCATACAAATCATAGCCATGAAAGGACATTATCAATTTTCTATTCGAAGTCAAATTTGTTAAACGTTAACAGATAAATTTTAAGCATAATATGTACGTATTAACCTTGTTATTTGTATAATTTTTCAGCTTCACGTTGTATCCCGCATATAGCAGAGTAGGCAGAGGGAATCTAGTGTTAACTTAGATACTCTAATATATATAATAGGGTATTCATACTAACCCTAAAATTTCCAATTTTATCAGCCAGCATGCCAGCGAGGGGTGGCATCACGATGGAGATGACTGGCGTGACGGCTGACATTATGGCAGTCTCTTCTACATTAATGCCCAACTCTCTCATGTGTATCGTCAGGTACGGGTACAAAACAAACAGTGCTAGAAATTTTAACGTTGTTGTCATAATTGTGTATTATAATCATGGGCGTGTGTGTCGTGCCCATCCCAGAATAGTGTGGTGCCCACCCCAGAAATATTACTAAGAAAAAATTGCCCCGATAAAATAAAAAAAAACAATATTAACATATTTGTGCAAAACTAAAGTCCAGGCCCCCCAGACCATATTTCTAAATACGCCCATAATTATAATGTGTCTAACAAATTTACAAACCGATCTGAAAATAATTTAACGTGCACTTACTGGAGGCATGTACAAAAAACAATATTTTTAGAGGTATAAGCTTTTTCTGTTTGAGATCATCAGTGATCCGCTTGAAGAAGGCGCGCACAAACTGCATTTTTGTATCTTTCTGCGTGCAAGTGGAAAACCGTTTCACTTTCCATACGACGGGAACGCTCTAAGTGGGAAAACTCCTAGTAGTCCGACCTCCGGCATGTATGCTCACATTTATATTTACTAGATGCATGGAAATTTATCGAGTGCTTGTTTATCTGAAAAATAAATATTGTTGTCATCATCATTCTGTATTCTACTTATTCTATTGACGTCACTTTTATAAATTATGAGAAAAACCAACAAAATGCGTTAAATTACACCTACACTTATACAGCTAAACACAAAATAAATAACTAATCTCTGTAACCATTAAAATAAAAAAATAAATTGTCTTCTCACAAAAGTTCGTAGCTGCTGTGTAAATGTTTACTAAGTATCTTAGATTTGAGCACAAAATTATCTAACAATGGCAATATTAGGTTATGATATCAAAGATAAATGCCGGATGTGCGGACATTCAAACTTAAACGGTGCAGGACCGCTTAGCGAATAATGCTATAGCCAGGAGAGACTGCTAAATATATTTTACGCAACGAAATTTTGCGACGATAATGATGATAATGAAGGTCTGGAGCATTTATATTTACTATTTTATCTACTAGGTTTTCCACTTCCAAAATTTAAAATATCTGTAAAAAAAATTTCTAACAAGTAAAGCTTATTACACTGTTCAAGAATATTTAGAGGATAAGTATGTATGGAATTAATGTTTATTGAATGTAATGCAGGATAGCTGCCAGCTAATGTAATAGATTGTACCATTGATTTTGAAAAGAGCAGAGCAGCAGTTCTAAGCAGAACTGCCTTCCGAACCGGTGGTAGCTTTTTGTTCATGTGTTCATTCGACGATTCAAAAGTGCTTATAATAATTTCCTATTTGAATAAAAAATATTTTGAATTATATATTTGAATTTGAATTTATTAACAATCTATTACGATTTATTACTAATAATATCTAATTTCTCTGTCGTAGCGCGGGAGCACAAGTGTTTCACAATAAACAAAACCTTGACTAATGTATTATATGAAATAGAAAGAACATAATTATGGTAAATTTCATTGTGTATTTAATGAAACAGTTAATCAAATATCATAGAACATTAGTAATATATGTATTGTCTACATTTAACGGTGATACATCGACTGCGCTCCACATACATACATATGTAAATGCATGAGGTAGTACATTAGCCCACTTCGCCAGTTCAATAGCTATAGATTTTGGTTCTGCAGTAAGGGTATGCAAATTGTGTGTCATATTACACATTATGTTGGTATTACTGTATGAACAAAGAATACTTGTATTAATATTATTAATTGAAACACTCATTATTAATCCAAACTTTTTTTATAATATAATATCAATTATTATGGCAGGTATCTATTTATTATGCTAAGACTGTAACGATATTATGACCATCCAAACATATATATGAACATAATTTTTTTTTTATATTTTGTTATAGCAGCAGATTTGAATAGAGAAAGAATAAAAACAGAATTTATTTTTTCCTTTATCCTGTTTACATTTGTATATAGTAAACTTGCTACTTTGGGAGCTATTGAAACAAGCGACAATCTCACGCCACAATCGATATTTATCTATTATTTAGAATCGATACGGATGTTGTCGAACTTTTTTCCAGCTTCGTACTGTATCCTGCACGTAACAGAGTAGGCAGAGGGAACCTAAGACACGTCGTTTCCAGAGCGAAGAAATTAAAATATTAAATATTTCATTTTCTGGAGTGAAAATCGAACCGATAATCGTATAAGTCACACGCTTATGCCCCTGCGCCACGATTGGCCTTAAACTTTTATTTTATAAAACCAAAATATTGACTATCAATAAACCTACACACTCGTGTATTTATAAACAGATCCCGCACGTTTTTATCTTTACTTAAACATTGAGGAGCGCTCCACGAATACAACAAATGTTTAGTTAATGACTCATATAGTTAATTATTTGTATAAATTAAAACTGAAGTTATAGAAATCAGAACGTCGTGACTGTAAACTCGACGGTTGTCTTTGATTCCCACTTGCGCGAATGAACTATTTAATATTTTCATTTTTCTCTTTCTCTTTCTTCTCGCGTAACTAGTAACGAGGTAAAGCGCAGTTTTAGTTTTGAGCCCCGCCACATAACGTGCAAGGCCTAATAGTTCAGCGGAAAGTGGGCAACGAAATGTCTTAACACTAGGTTCCCAAGTTCTCTCTGTCTCCCCATACTACGTACGGGCGTGAGTGCGTGAAACTCAGAATATGTATGTATTTGATATTTATAATATGCCTCATTAGACTTATGTATGTGTATTTAAAAGTTAAACCTATTTTTCTTATAATATAAGTCAATCGTTACAGATAATATTGCATTAAAAACTGTTAGAATTTTGAGCGTGATCAATATATTCATTACTTTGACATAAAACTAAATGTAAGTATTATACCTAATACTTACTCTCTTATTTTTTAAGTCGTACATATAAAGGATAGTTAGTACGTATACCCTGACAATATAAATTATAGATACAATACCTATTTTGTCAATAATTCTGTTCAAATATGTATATTTGTATGAGGTAATTAGGTACATCGATAACCTATATTTTTATCTACTATCTATCTATTCAAGTATTTAGGTACCATCTAAATGTTAATATTAGTGTTTATTATATCTTTAACTGCAGTCATCATTGTAAAGTTTCAATTAATATATATTATGTATATATTAGATTGACTGTTTCTTATGTAATATCATCTAGTAATACAATAATAGCCATGAGAAAATGCTTGTAAAACAATTGCATTTACGTCGCGTATTTCGCAAGCACTATGCACCTACTGCCGACGCACGCTCGCCGCAATGTTTAAATATTTCAACACAATGCAACCTAGGGATTGAAGCATTCATCTCTAAACATCGAATAATAGAAATAATTGTTCCTGTTTATTATTTTAATTAAATATCTGTATAAATTTTAATTATTTAACGCAAAGAGCTTTATACGGCTGTGATATGGCCTTAAATTCGCTAATTAAATGTGATGGTTGTGGATTCTAATTCCATAGATTATTTTTATATATTTTTTTTCTTTGGCTGTATACAACATCCCTTGTGCCTATTTCATAAAAAAATAGTAATTATAGATCTGGAGGTACCCCGTCTACTCCACACACCTAATACGACATTGTGAAAAACAACCTATTTATTGATAATTTAAGTAGAATTAACCAATAGATATCAGATTTTAAATATTGTATACGAGTATATGTGCCGCTGTAAACATGGTGCCGCTGCACCACAATGATCTTAGTAGGTATCCTGATTTTAAAACTTAACAATATGTTGAAAGTGTAAGACACATCAACGCTTGGTAAATACGGAGAAAAGACTGGTCAACTGGCTTTATTTATTGTATACTTCTTTATTTATTGCAGAACTCTGATGGGGACTTGGAAAAATGGATTATTAATTTCTGATTCTCATTCACTACACATAAGGTAAACATGTAGCAGGTGCCTGTAAACATATAGGTACTTATTCACAAATAAAATTCTAGAAACGTTTTATTTTTCCTTAATAAAGTCACTTTATTATAAGATAACCTTTTGTGTAAACTTCCTGAATCTTAAATTAGTTTTATCTGCATTTAACTTTACTCCATTTGCAATATTTTTTCAAAATTATAATTAATTTTGTATGCACACTCAATATATTGATAATAGTCGCAGCAAAATTATATGCAGCAATTATAATTTCGTGTCGTTCGTCGTGATCGTGACCGATGTAAAATTATTTCTTATTAAGATTGCGATTTGCGGCAAATATGGAAGATAGCAAGTTCAGGTTTCGCAGTCAAATATAGAATTTTATTGATTAAGTGAATCTGGTTGGTGGCTATCTATTATAATTTATTATTAATTAATAGTTATTTAATTGTGAACTAATAATAATTTAATTATTAATTAATGATATTAATAATAATTTAATTATTATATTATTATAATATAAATTACAACGCTGAATCGTTTGTTAGAAAACATTGTTAGAGTTAATCGACATTAGGTTCTTTTGTGGTTGTGTTTTATGTAGGTACAAGCGCATCTTTCCCGTAATTAATTGAAGTAACAAAACAAAAAATACACTTTTTACTACAATATATATGTAAATGTCAATTTTTTCTTGAAATCAATTAACGTGGCCTTGTGTGAAACGTCAACCTGAGTTTTCATTTCAATAGGTTTTGAACTTCATGAATGTAAGATATGTACGTGAATGATAAACCTACTTTATATCGCCAGCCTTTTTAGTAATCAATATTTTTTTTAAAAAAACATATTTCTTGTTTTCTTGATTAATTATCCCCTTAAATAGGTGATTATGTATAAAAATTACTAATTCATTAAAATGTTGATGTTTTTAATAGATTTAATGTAAGTACAGTGCTTTAATTTTTTAATTGTTGTTGAATATTTAAAAATAATGTTCGCTTAAAATTAAATGAAATAGTATTTTAATATGGAAGTAAAATAAACGAACATCAATAAAAGGTTCATCACATCATGTAAATAATATTTTTAACTTCAATCACATCGAAACACGACACATACCTAAATATTTTCCATTTTCTAATAAAAACCAAATAATTCCAAATCACACTCACCGTAGTCGTAAATTGAAAAATAAACCTTATCGTATCGATGAAATGCAATACACGTCAAAGTTTAAACATTTGCTAATTTCCGAATTTCATTGATTAAAAAAAAAATATCGCTTTGAATTTAATTGGTAAGTAAGTACGCGCGTTTTGTACGCGTGTCCGTTCGAGAGATTTGCGCGACACTGACACAGCCGCAACCCTGTACGCTTCCCACCATCATATTTAGTTTGTATTGCACCAAAGAGATTTCAAACTGTGAATGAAGTACCTCGCAGAGACTCCTGCTTGGCCGGTATCGCCAAAACTTGACAAAAGTGAAAGGCTGCAGTTACTCAGCGCAGTATTCAAATACAGTCTATATCAGCGAAGAGTAGGTGCTCGTGTCCCATAGTATGTATATATGTATAATTAACAATCTCTTTTTATTAAGATTCTTTTATGTCGTTTTTAATTTACCACATTTATTTCCTGCTGATTAATCTAAAGTTATATTCATATACTTATTGAGAGGCCTGTCGTGACGCAGGGGCACAAAGTGTGACTAAACGCGACTGATTGTGGGTTCGATCTCCACTCGAGGAATGAATATTTCCATTTCTTCGCTCTGGTGTCAAAGCAAAGCGCGGCGTTGGGTTCCGCCTCTCAACACGCAATGCCTCCAGAATTCGGCGGAAAGTGGGGAACGGAGTGTCTTAATACAAACTTTACTCTGCCTACCCTGCTGTGTGTGCATGAAGCTAATTTATTTTGATTTTTAATTTACTTATTAATATAAAAAAAATTATATACATATTATTCGATCTATGAGCCTGTAATTTAAAAGTAGGTATATATAATATGGTACATAAAGAAAACCATCTGATATTGAGTAAATAGATAAAACAATAAAACGAAACAGAAAACCGAACTTCCCGGCATTGTTCTCGCTCTTTCAATTTAATGTGGAGAGTTATAAAGCGAAGACAATTGTTATGAAAATCAAATGTCATTAGCTATGTTTCTATATAGCATTGAATTAACAATCTATAATCATGACATGTCGACACCTCTGTATCACGTTTATGTCTCAGGATCGCGGCTCGCGGCAAGGTAGATCACGTTACCATCTATGAACTAAGTACTAGAATAGATGCTATTTGCTATTTTACGCCCTAAAGGCCACAAAGCAGGAAATTTATAATGGATATTTAAAATAAAATCTTGCCCTTTAATATAAGTACATATAGAATTAAAAATAAACGCATTCTATATACTTAAATCCCGAATAAGTATGCTAGTAATCTTTATTTTCAGACTTACGTTTTCCTAGCTGTGTGTGTTGAATGGCGGAATTCAACTAACGAAATAAATAACAAATAATAAATTCCCTGTGTGGATCATACAAGGATATCGTAATTATCAAATGTAAATTTTTGTAATAACGAAAGTTTTAATAACCATCTATAAATTTCTTTATAGTAGGATATGCTAAAACTTTTCAAGCGGAACTTCTATGTAATATACCTAAGTAAGATAACTAAATAAATGTTTTGTAATACACTCAGACGATTTATATCTTGTATACTTTCACATGTTAAGGAAACATTGTTTACATATCCTGGTATACTTAGGTACCTACAATGGGTAGGTAATATAATTTTCAGTTTATCGTAGCGTTTACAGTCACGCTTATGACCCTGCACCACGACGGCGATTGACTTGATCCTAAAATGATTCTAAATTCTTGGGAACAAAAGAAGAATATGTTAATAATGTTATATATGCCCCCAATCTTCCAAGCATAATACAGAAGATGTGTAAACAGAGTTAAAAAACGTTTTACCAATATCATAGAGAATGGTAAATATGCTTGCCATCTAATAAATCAAACGATATGCCAACATAAGCATCGATATTCTCGAAGCAAGGATTAATTACATCTTTATCTTAATATCATGTTCACGTTTTATCAATACCTTTTCATTTCATTTAAGTTTAAGGCCAAACTATATTAAAGTTAAAAATAACAATTACTTTCTACAATATTTTTCGGCCATAAGTAGTTTCCAAGCGAATCGTCGAACAAGGGCACAAGCGTGTGACAGTAAACGCTACAGGTTGTGGGTTCGATTCCTTCTCGAGAAAATGAAAATATTCAATATTTTCCATACTTAATGGTTTCCAGAATTCGGCGGAAAGTGGACAATGAAGTGAATGAATGTATGAAGTCTTAATGAGAACGGGGTGTCTTAACACTAGATTTCCAGCTTCCCTCTACCTACTCCGCTATGTGAAGGTAAAAAACAATCGGTTCGGTTAATACAGATATTAAAAATATATAGTATCACTTTGATAAGTGTGTTATAATTTTATAAGGCCAACCTATTTGAATAAGAACAATCTATATATATAGCTTATAAATTCTATAAACCACTTACGGGATTTTTTGACAATTAAAAACAATTTACAATATTTATTTTCATTTTTATTACAAATTCAATTAAAGTATAATTCTGAAGCTGATAAGGTGGAAAGCGAAAATAAAACCAGAATAATGCGTGAATAAAGCGTGCTCTTTATTAAAATTGTGCACATAAATGTCAGTCTTTAATTGAAATGAATCTAAAATATTATACAAATAAAACCGTTTAAAAATAGCTTCACTCTATTACTTATACTTGCAAAAAAATCAACAAGGACCACAGTATCACAACAAAAACAAATTTAAATGAAAACACGGTACACAAAATATGTAAAGATTTTATTTTTAATAAAGTCGGAAGGTATGTTTTCATTTTATTATCATATATCTTCCACTTCGATAAAAAATATGATGTTACCAAAATCAATTTGAGTCTAGGTCAATATAGGTGCATATAATATAATCATTCGTATTTCCGTGTCTTTAAAGTTAATGAAATCATTATTCGGAAATTGAGTATACTGATTTTTTAATTATACAGCTTAAAAAATAATTTAATTACTTTGTAAAAATTCATTTTTACAGTACGTTCGACAGGCCATGGCTGCCATGAGAATGATCAACAATAAGAAAAATCCCCAAATCAAATCTACCTTCAAGGCAGCCACGACTTGTTATCCTTACTGCATGATAACTACACATTTTCAGTAACTATGGTCGACAAACGACATGAGTCCAAATCCCTGTTGTTGAGGGACCAGCAAAGATTCCCTGGCTTTTATTCTTTTATTCATACAGTACACACAATTTTATAAAAATTTTATATTTTCTCAATTTTTAATGATACTTTCGAGCTTATCTCCATACAATGTGACAACTGACAAGTTCAAAACACCACAATCTAAGAACTGAACTGAATTCCTTGAAAAATGAACACTAGAGATTTGATTTTATTTCTTTTATTATTTATTTACTTGTTATAATATTCTCCTCACAATACTTGGTACATAGTTCTAATATATAATAAACGTTATATAGCTGCCGAAATAATACACGAATATTGCCTCGATGTGATTTAAAATGAGAGGAACTGATTTATAAATCTAATATTTTGAAGAAATATTCCACTTCCAACAAACCATCTTCTGCTAAATCACTGCAATGTATTGCATTCTGTACTTTTGTCTTTCCTAATTTCGCTCTTAATGTATGTGGACGTAACAATCTTGCTATTTCCTGAAAGTTTATAAGATTTTTTACATATTAAAACTTTTAATAGACAAATCGTTTGAGAGTTAAAACAGGATTTTCATATTCTTACTCTGGTGGGGAATGACGCGACTTAACCTACTCTACCTACCTCTTACTAGGTTCCCTCGGCCTCAAAATCTAATAGGTATAAATTAAAAAAAAATACATTAACTTATACAAGTAGTTTAATTTTGACCAAAAAACAAGCTTACTGGATCTGAAGGGCCAACCAATTTTCTAAATTCGATGGCAGTGTTAGCATTTTTATCTTTAGCTACTATCTCCATGGCAATACATGGTCCACTTGACAACTCCTCAACCATACCCTGAAATAAGATAATATATGAATATATGAGGTACATTTTTTTTAGTTTTATGCTTCATATAACAGAGTAAACAGATAGAGCCTAGTGGCCTAACACAACTCTGCACTTCGTCTCACCAGAGCATGAAAAATAATTCATGAAATTATGCACTGGAGTGGGAATTGAACCCGCAACCATAACATTTAAAGTGTCGCACAGCCTTCAACATTGGTCATTTCTTGCACATGACTTTGCATGTTGAGTAGCAAAACTCTACATGGTGGTTTTCTTGTAATCAGAACTAAGATATTAAAATATTATATATGATTTCCTGAAGTAGGAATCAAACCCACAGCCATTGTGTTTAAGGTAACCCACTTGTGCCACTATGACACAACGGTCTCATATTCATAATATGAAAATAAGTAACTAATAATTATCATATTTAAACTCACTTTGTATTCCTGAACAATACCCTTGTATACTTCATAAAATTCAGCAGCATTAACATTTTCCACCATAAACATATTCAATGCTGTTATATCAAAGCCACCTTCATCAATTGCTTCTAATGCTGCTCCCAGTTTCCCTTCTCTGATTGCATGAGGCTTCACTATGCATAATGTACAGTTTGACAGTGTTGCTGTTAATCTAAGTCTTATTGATTTTATTGGGGGTGGGGGGAAAAAATATTCTATATCCTAAAATATAACAAAACATTTATAAGCCTTAAATAAGTAAAATAAATGAAGTAAAGTAAACTTTTATGCTTATTATATGCAATGAATTTTTAATAAACAAAACAAATGTGACATTGAGTTTCACCACTCAACAAAGAATAACTCATGAATTGTGTGGAAAGTGGTGCACAGAACATCTAAAGACTAGGTTCCCTCAGCCTACCATAATATATGCTGGGTTATATGTGATTTTAAAATAGACCTAAATGAAAATGATGATAAATTTAAAAGGCTTTTATTTTTTTTACATTATTACCTCTACTGCATCATCAATATTTGCAGACACATGAGCACAATTCCTTACAGCATCTGTACCATATAGAGCTCTAATTGTCCCAGGTTCAGCTTTCATGGGATCTTTATGTCCAAGAATCTTTATGCAAGCAGATACTGAATCTTTGCCTACTAACTCTAATCCCAAAACTTGTTGTCCAGTTAGATGTTCAAGAAGAAATCTTAATGCCATTGCTTTTATTAGTTAAACTTAATGTTAGATTTTTTGATTGATTTTCACTCAAAGTAATTAAATATTTAATATTTTCATGCCCTTGCTTTGGTCCAAAGACAAAGCGTAGCATTGAGTTCTGCCACTTGAATGCAATGCCTCCAGACTTGAATGGAAAGTAGGGAAAGTGACTTAATTGGAGCAGTGTCTTAACACTAGGATCCCTTTGCCTACCCTGCTATGTGTGGAAGCTAGATAAAAAAAATAATAAAGCAATACAAACATACACATTAAAAAAATCATGAAATACGGTCCCTTTTATGATAACTTACGGAAATGTTCGATCAGACATTTGTTTTCTATATATAAAATTAATATCTTCAGCTGTAAGGGAAGCCTTCTTCATTTTAGTTATTCTCAAACCATGTTCAAAATAATGTGTTAATATCTTTCCAGCTATCTTTACGGCCATAGGTTTAATTAAGGCAAAAGTTCTAAAAGTAAACATCATATTTCAATAGAAACATAATTATCAATAAACACAATAAAACTATACTAAAAAAAATATCTAAACGTAATTTAATTTAATAAAAATAAATATATTTTTATATTTTACAAAATAACTTACACTTCCATGTCTTTATGCAATTGCATTCTAGTTGCTTCACAGGCAAAATCAACAATTTTTATTAATCTACCTAATATTTGTAATGTGGCTCCAATATAAAAGCTATCTAAAGTTATTCCATTTACTTTTACTCTTCTCAAAAACGTTTTTCGATTTTTCAAATCATACATTTCGATTGTATCATCAGTTGGATAATAAAAAACATTAAAACGACGTATAAGGCTAGCTTGGTTATCATACCATTCCCCAATAAACGAGAATTTATCTCTATAAGCACCTTCCTGAAAACATATTATAATTTATGAAATTATGTAGGCATACATATTATATTCAGTAAACATTAACAATTTTGTTAAGATATACATTAAGATTATATGCACCATTGTTTATATATTATTATTTAATATGATGAGGTATTATAGTGGTTTCGTATAAGCCAATTCGCAACATAAAGACACTTTTTATGTGGCCTTAAGTATACATTAAGTAAAGCAAGTGTATGTAACTATAACAACATTTTGTAAACAAAACCGTTTAAAATTTTCATAGAATTGACAGTCTCGCTCGCTCCGTTGCTACCATGTAGGGATGTGATCGACCCGATTCGATTCTTTTGTGAGTCAATACCGATCTACTCGATTTTGTATCGAAATAATGACTTTCGAATGGAGATTAGATCAATCGCTCGGACCAATTTAACCGGATAATCTTAACATTGGTCATGGAAAATAGTCGTTTGGACAACACAAAATTTTTAAGTACCCTATTGAAAGATTTTTTATAAATTATCCAATGTAAAAAAAGTTTTGTTATTCTACTAAAATGACATTTGATCCCAGATCAATCCGAAAAATTGTGTCGATTCAATATATTACGATCCATTGTGATCTAGAACCACCTAGCTAGATCGAAAGTAAGTACATTTTTTATTCTATATAAGTCAAAGCTTCAAATCGATATTGAATAAATTAAAAATTGTAATTTCATATTTTGAGAATTTTTCTGGGGAGGGGGCTAAACTTTAACTTTGAACAGATATGTTCGGTTTTTTTCAGACAAAACTTACACATTTTTTTTAATGTTTGCTGAGTAGAAGGTACACCTACTACACGTTATAACTTTATTATGCCTAAAGCGATAGTACAGGTATAATAAAATCAAGAAAAAAATTGGTTTATTCACAAATATATTTTACTAACTACTACTAAACTGACAATATACTTACCTAAGTTAATGTTTAAAAAAAGTAACTATTATTTAACATTGTAATATTACTTATAAAACATGTATTAAATGAAAAAAATAATAATAAATCATTATTTATAAAAAACAATTTTGTGTGCTCCGTGAACATAATTGTGTAATATGAAATAATAATAAAATATCAAATACAACCATATAATAATTTAAAAATTAAATTGACATTAAAATTTCTATGCTTTGACAATTTTACTTAACATGTAATATTTGCTTGCTATTATAAGTGTTTTTTCTTATATATTTTCTATATTTATCACGCAAAAGATAAGATTAACTATATAATATGGTAAGCAACTTTCTATTCATTGTAAAATAGTCGTTATTACATGAATATAAACAATTTCCCTGTAGCCATATGCACAAAATAATGGTCGTCCTACATCTATAACTTTTATCTTAGAAAATTCAGAAAAAAGCATAACTGAGCTTTTTCTGCAGAGGCTTGTGCCTGCTGCACGCTTGTGCGTGCGACTGCATTCGCGACAAATTGTGGGTTCGATTCTTACTCGGGGAAATAAAATATTTAATATGTTTCTCCTCCTCTTTTTTTCTCTGGTAACGAGACAAAATGCGTCGTACATGGTGCGAGAAATTTTTTGCTTAAGACTACGTGAATTTCTCACAGTACCAACATAACTGTCTAATGGAGTACTTATCAAACAAAAATTGTTGTCACTTTTAAAAAAATATGCCTTATTATAGTCTTCACATATGAGCAAGTATCCTGAGAATTGTTATTATTTTTTGGCGAATTGATCACATTACTTACAATATATTACAGCAAGTAGCAGGGAAACTCCTACATACAATTTGAATACAATTATTTCTCAGAACAAATATTTAACTCACAGCCACCGTTTTTACAGCGAAACTATAGCCTCAAGTAAAAATAGATGATAAATAATAATATTATCATGATTACTAGAATAGTAATACATGTAGTTATATAATTTTAGCCTTATGATTATTTTGATAAATACACATTCCTATGTGAAATGTATGATGAAGATGCAGACGAAATAAAAGATTTAGTACTTAACTTTTTCCCATTTGACAATTCTATACAAGTAATTGATGGGAAAAAAGCAAAGAATCTTGTCAAACGTGTCCACCTGCCACCCTTAAAACTGGAAATGCTTCAAATCGGAAATATTGTCAACATATTTTCGAGGTTACTATATATTAAGGACTGTGCACCAGCCACTAGAAAAATTTTATACAATAATGTTCAAAGGTACTTATTATTTATACTTAGGTACTTAAAACTCCAATTTAATATATCGTCACGTGACCATGAGCGTATCCATAATAGAAATATTTTTATGTAGGGTGTGCTGCCTATTCAGCTATAATCTATGGCTAGGAATTATCATAAAACGAAATACAATTGTTTTATTTCTCCATAATTTATTTTTTATGTAAAGATATTACTTGCAGTCTTTCTGTTCACTGTTAAGCACTTAGGTACCTATTGAATAGCTACAGCAAATCTTTATTTATTCATAACTAGTGGGCGCGCGCAGCTTCGCTTGCTTATTTAGGGGTGAAAATAATAAACCACGAAACATGTGTTCAATAAAATATTTTTAAGAGTTCGAATTTCAAATTTTATAAAAATCGGTGGCTATTTAAAGATTTTTCCATACAAACTTTCAACCCCTTATTGGCACCCTTAGGGGATAAATTCTAAAAAACCGTGAAACACGTGTTCAATTAAATATTTTTAAAAGTCTGAATTTACAATTTTATAAAAATCGGTGCAGATTTAAATTTTTTTGCATACAAACTTTCAACCTCTATTTCACCCCTTTAGGGTTAAAATTTTACAAAATCCCTTCTTAGTGGATGTCCAGATTACGAAAGTAAACATCTGTCCAATTTTCACGATTCTACGCACAGCGGTTACGGCTGTGCGTGCGTCTTACCTCAGTCAGTGAGGACAAGTCCTTTTATATATATAGATTACGTAGTTTTTATTATTGTTAACAAACAATATTTGCATCTACATTTAAAAAATGCCTAAAAAATTTGTTAAAATTAAAGCAAAGTTAAAATTTGATAACAATGTAACTTACTTTTTCGTTAAATTATTCAGATTCATTACTTTCGAGTAAAGAATCTGAATAAGTTCTCGATTACTTAAGTACTATAGCCACAATCATCTAAACCTAGATTTCTCTAATATCTATTACCAGATAATAATAGCCAGACAACTTCTGTTTATTGTTATCTATTTATTAGCTAGTGTTAATTTACCGATATATTTTTTCTTAACATCCTTTTATATTTATTTTTAAGCACATTTGCTCTGATAAAACCAATCGCTCCGAGTCTTCATGGGAAAATTATTACATTCATAATGAAGAAAGGTTTCCGTATAGTTCGCATGAAAAATGGTAAAATTAGCAAAGACTTTGCAATGGATTTATACAAAAATGTAGCTGGAAGTAATTTATTGCCGTAAGCACAATTAATAACTATTATCAAACTACAATTTTGCCAATAATGCCGCTATTCCGCCACGACAGTTTTGTTAAACTATAATCATTACTTCGTTTCATATTTGGTAAATAATTTGAAGTGACAATAAAATGTATCTCATTGATTAATTAGGAAGAAATAAGTACCTTAACAAGAAACACAAATTAACTAACGAAAGTTTTAAATATAGTGAGCTATCAATACGAAACTATTATCATAAAGACTTTAATCAGTCTATATTAATGTCATCACCACGGATATCATTTGCTGTAGGTACGTGGAGCATCAAAAGTAATATCATCGGACAATTCTATATTCCACTTCAATATCAAATGTTTCCTGAAATTATATTTCATCGGACCATCGAATTTTATTTGATGAGTCGAATTCCATAGCTCTCCCTTTGTTTGACCTTATGTTTCGATATTGCAAAGTTGCAGATTTTAATTTATATTATTCAGCCATTTATTTATTGATTATATTGCGTTCAGTATCTCTGCCACCGCAGAATCCACTCAGGCATCGATATGGGTTCTTTTCGATTTCTGTTTATATGTTCGCGCCATTCTCTTATTGATAAACATATTCTTTTAAATTAGGGGAATTGTGCTCAAGATGGCATACTATGATAAGATGACACACTATTAATATTGATGAAACTATTAGCGCTAAGTGCGATCTTGTGACGTTTTAGAGAGTGTCTGTAGATGCAGCTAGTGCTTAAATTCAGTATGGTTGAAAGTGAATGCAGATAGACAAGTAATTCATGTTTTCGTTATTTTCAATTGCAACAAATTTTTCTTTCGCTTTTGCTTGATGGTGAAAAGACATGTAAGATAAAGATTTTCTATTTGAACTAATTATAAATGTAAAATAGGATTATTATATGACACAACTAACGCTAAAAGCGCATCCTAACCTATAACCTTTTGTCACAACGGTTAAAATAAAATTCATATATCTATTGGGTAAGATGACATACAAAGCGTGAGTATAAGATGGCATACTATCTTACCCTTATAAATAGAATCGATGTATTTTTTTTGCTTTACCTACAAAATGCCTGGCAATTACAAAGGAATATATATTGATCACAAGAAGACATGGATAAGGCTGCTAGAGCAAGGGCATTCAATAGCCGCAAGTGACGAAGCTTATTTCCCTTTTGGAAAAGGAAGTGACTGATAACGGAATCCAACCTCATAAAATTTGCAACATGTATGAATCTGGCCTTAATACTGTTTAAAGGCCCCTCAGCAAAGAAGAAACTATTTATTTGTGAACTATGCTCGACAAATAATGATGGCGTTTTTATGCCACATACTAAGTATGTCATTTTACCCTGTAGATATGTCGTCTTACACTGGTCGACCTAAGTGCGATTTTTGTTTGTTTTTATGATGTTTGAAAGATGATTGTTCTGAAACTAAAATAATTTCGTTGATTATGAAATATATAATAGTATACGCAATATGCTGATCTCACATGACTTTATTTATTTGAAATATTTGTCTTCAAACAAAAAGTATGTCATCTTAAGGAATAATTCCCCTACTTTATATCAGAGATATCTATCAATGTGTCCCATGGTTATTTTTCTAATTTTCAGAATTATAATAGATTATGTTACTACGGGGGAAGTCATTGGCTTAGAATTGGTCGCACCTGACGCAGTGAAGTTGTGGCGTCAATGTTTAGGAGATACTGATCCAGCGGCTGCAGCTCCTGGCACCCTTCGAAAACTTTATGGAGAAAATAAACTAAAAAATATAGCACACGGCTGCAATACTCTCGACAGCGCCATGAAAGTAAATTAATAACATATAATACAGTACCTAATTGTTTTCACGATCTGTTTAGTTACTTAGATGAAATTTCGGTTTTTCTTTTAGGCAGTCATTTAACATAGTAGCTTATAGTTGTAAGCCTAAATCCTATGAGTGTTATTTACACAACAAAATCTAAATAAATGTTCATCGGAAACAAGTCTGTTATCTGATAATCACAGAAACTATTTGTGATTATTACTTATATGGTCTTAAGACTTCATAATATGACCATATCATAAGGCCTTAAAGCCATGAAATAATTAGTTAATTTTTTTAGATACTAGATTTGTACTTTGGTTTTGATAATGGAATTCCAAAGGTGCCATTCAGAGCAACTTTTAAAAATTGTACCTGCTGTATAATTAAACCTCATGTTATAACTGACGGGAATTTGGGTGCAATAATTGAACAAATTGCAACATCAAATCAATTTTATGTATCTGCCATTGCTATGTTTTCTGTTAAATTGGCAAATGCTAAAGAGTTTTTAGAAGTTTATAATGGAGTTTTACCAGAATATGAGGTACACTTCTATTTCACAAGAATTGTAAAAAAATATATTTATTTAGGCCGTCGTGGCGTAGGGCCACAAGGGTGTGATTGTAACGCGACAGTTGTGGGTTCGATCCCCACTCGAGAGAATAAATTATTATTTATTCATATTTGGATTTGTTCACTCTGGCATCAAGGCAAAAGTCCGGCGTTGTCTCGAAAAATTCGGATGGAAATGGAGGTGTCTAAACATGGTCCCTGTGCATGATACAGCGGGAAGGTGATTTGATTTGATATTTATATATTTAGTAAAATTAATTTAAATGTACAAAATCTATTTACTTAAAAGTAATAATTTAACCAACGTTGCCGGATGCTCTGATTTTTGCGGGACGTCCCGATTTTTAGCCCAAAAATTAAATCTCCCGATCATTGTCCCGCTTTTCACAATTATTTCATTTATTTTAATTACTTTAAGATACTTAGTTAACTTTAAAGAAACATAAATAAGCACATTCGTAAATTACGTATAATTATTCTGAATTGTTAAATGTCTTACTTATAATAAACCAAAACAATATTGTTTAAGTACAGATAGTGACATTTTTCCATTTAAAAAATTTGTAGTGCTATCTATCACCATTGAAAGATTTATTTAAAACTCAAATAGATAAATAATATTAAATCTTCATTATTTAAAATATTTTGCCCACTTTTGGTGAAAAAATCCTCCTTATCTAGGTATTTATAATGTAAAAAAAATCCTGCTTTTCACCAAGAGAAATTCTGGTAACGCTAAGTAAAATATAATGTTAACTCCCACTACAATGAATATAAAAAATAATAAAGGAAATAATGTTATAGGCCATGTGTATTCATTTAGCAGAAGGAAAATGTGTTGTTTTAGAAGTGAAATGTAATGACCCCTCTACCAATTGTGTTTGCGAGTTCAGGAAACTTTGTGGTCCAAGGGATCCTGTGAGATATACATTTTTTCTTTAAAATTATTTTCAATTTCACACTTAATCTTGTATATAGCATTGTAGAATTTAGAGAGTATTGTAGAGACTAGTACTCTGTTCTCTGGTTTTTGTAGTTCGAGACATTACATGTTGAGTGCTTAAATTAAATACAACACTACCAGAGCTGTGAAAAAAAAAAAAAATTAATTATCCAGATCCAGATGACTCAAGGGTAATCCCTTGAGTCTGGATGTGACCTTCAATCAACATTTATTCATGGTCTTAAATTAAATTACTAATTACATTATACATCATTATTTCCACAGCAAACTATACTCATTTTAACAAATACTTTCAATCTTAATAATATGTTTAAAAAGGAGCTGTGTCGTCAATTATATCCAGAATCCATTAGAGCATTATATGGGAAAGATATAATACATAATGCTGTCCATTGTACAGACCTCCCAGAGGATGGTGAACTTGAAGTTGAATATTTCTTTAAATTATTAGCAAATGAATAAATAACATTTTATATTTCATTTTCTTCTGTATACATTTTTAATAACAAAATCATTTCCTTCAATTTCAATTTTATCATACATCCATTTTCTGTTACATCTGAAATAATAATAACAAAAGATACATCTACAAATTGTTTAACAATTATAAATATATTTTAAAGTAAATTTTGCATATATTTTCTCACCTGCACTCATGACCACATTTATTGGAATTACATTTTGGGCAAGGAAAGTGGCATCCTGAGCATGTCTCGTCCAAGCAATCGCAAAGATCTTTACCTGTTGCTGCCAAACATCCCTTTTCGTTGTATAGTTTTTTGTTTGTTCGACTAAGTAGAAATACTCAAATTATTTAGAATATTTTTTAAAGAGGTAAAGAATTGTTTTATAATCGTGCAATGCATACTTAAAAAAATAACTCCTTCTGTTCAATTTTCTGCGTTCACGTGCTGAAGTTTCAGGATCAAAGTCATGTAAGAAATGCATAATGATCTTCTCTTACGTAAATACAAATATTAACTTTAATAAAGCTTGACTACATAAACGCAATGAATTATTTATTACAAATTATTACACTAGTAAGTAAGTAGTCATAGTCAAGTCAAAGCGAAGGTCAAACCATAGCATATGCTAGTATATGTTCCTTGGACCATAGATAACAGACATATTATCATATACTTCCCAACTATAGATTAAACTGAAGTCTTTATTATTTATAATGGATTAGTAGTTACATGTATTATCTAAAAAAAAATACTAAGGTATAACACACATTTAAATTAAATAATTTCTCGAAATTTAAAAGTTTTAATTATACAAAGAATTTGAAGCAATCGATTTGTATCAATTGTTTAAAATTCTAGGAATCGTCGATTCCATACGATATTTATGATTTGTACATCGATAAACAAACTGTTACATTTGATAGAGTTAATTTTCAATTATTTTTATAGTTTTCGAGATATGCGCCATACGAAAATCAGTCTTAATATCATATATATAAAAAAAATATAAATAAAGTTAGAAGCTAACAATAGCATGGCTTACAATGAGATTCTACCATCTAAATGGATGAATACATTCTACATAGTTTTTTCTAAAGCTTTATCTCTTGTTAATAATATAGGTAACTTATAATATATGACTTTTTCTCCAATTCTTACTATTTTACTAGTTAAAAAATGTTTTTAAATGATAATACATCAGTCAGTTTATATGTGGCAAGACCGATAAATTGTCATTTGTGAAATCCTACATTATGCTTGACATTGAAACGTCAAGCGACTTCCAACTTCAGTGTGCTTTTATAAATCGACGTTTTCTAAATTTTGGTTCACATGTTGTTTTTTCTTTGATAAAATATTTGAAAATACTAAATACTAATTTAAAATGGCCGACACTAGTAATAAAGAAGGTTCTTCAGTTGCAAAAGTGCCTATGATCTACGTATGCGGCGGTATGTAATGTACATGATTATTACAATTCATAAATGAAATAGTTCATTAGTTTTTGGAGCTAGTATAACCATAACATTAACTATACACTAGTATGTTAAACTTCGATTATCTATTACATGCAAAATGATCACTCACTTTATGCTTATTTTCAGAATGCCATAGAGAAAATGAAATAAAACCAAGGGACCCCATAAGATGTAGAGAATGCGGTTACCGGATTATGTACAAGAAACGAACAAAAAGATGTATCCTTTTAAAAATATTTTATGATATACCTTGAACTTACATAAAGTTGAATTTAAAAATCTTAAAAACAGATCAAAATTGACATACAAACAACAAACATAAAAATTATGATTTTAGAAAAAAAAATCTAAATATGGCTAAAGCAAATATGTAGATTGTGTCCAACTGACTAACTGAAATACTATTATTTCAGTTCCTATCTTACATAACATTAAGTTGGAAATTCAATAGTGTAGGAACTATATAGTAGTGTGGTAACTATAACCCTTATTTCCCTAGATATAAATAAGGAGTAATAATATTTCTTGAAGTTCCCATAAAGATTCCATGTAATGTACTCTTAAGTCTTATATTGAGTTTCAGTAATTGGAGTATGATACTCCACTTTTACCACATACATGGCATGCTTACAAGTTTAATATTTGTTTTAAATAACAAGCAAACACTACACTTTTTAAATTGAATTAAATTTAATTCTCGATATATGGTGTTCCGAGCGTGCCAACACTTTTTAAATCTTATATATTATTTCTCTTATGTGAAACTTAATATTACTTATATTTTCCACTTTTAATTTCTCTAATATTTATGACTCTTTCTCTAACTTCTTTTTTCAGTTTTTTCTTTTTCTCTCAGTTTTTTTAAATATTATTTTCTATTTTGCAAATAAATTATAACAACATAAATATTACATATACTTTTTTAGCTTAAAGCTAAATTCCCCAGTTAGCAAGTTAGATGGGAAGAAACTTTGTATTAAGATACTTATTTAATTTAGTATAGTAGTTTATCTTTATCTTTTTAATATTATGTATATATTTTTGAACACGTTTTATGTATGTATGTATATATGTGTAAGTATATATTGTTTTTCTATATATGTATGTATGTATGTGTAAAGTATATAAACATTAAACACTTTTTATGTAAGTTTATTTTTATATTATTGGCTTATTTTATTATATATTATTTGCATAAAATTTGCACTGAGACATTGTCCCCTTTCTCCTCATTACAATTTATCCGTAATGTTTCAAAGGTTGTCTGGTAGAGATTGCTTAAAGCAATAAGACCGCCTTTGCATACGTGTTTTTCTTTCAATTTTATTTGTGTTGTTCTTTGTATATATTTCTTTTATGTGTGCAATAAAGTATATTCTATTCTATTCTATTCTATTCTAAGATACTTCACACATTCTGGACATTGCGTGTTGCGTGGCAGGACTCATTGTTGCACTTTGTCTTCTTACCCGAGTGAGAAAATGAATATAACTCATTGCTTTGAGTGGGAATCGAATCAAGAAACGCCTGTACTTAGACACTGTGTCGCTACGCCACAGCGAATTATCCATATGTACTTATTATAAAAATATATTTGTGTCAAGTTCACCTGAATATGCTTTTGCATGCTTTTATATTGTTTAAAATTTCTTTAACTGAAAAATTCAGTGGTTGTCTTCGATGCTCGGTGATATGAAGAAAATAAAAATAAACATTATAATTTTACAATTACTTTAATCTTATCTATATAAAATATTCATCCATATAATGTATAGTAAAAACAATAAATGGGCAAATATTTGACTTGTAATTCTTTTCACCCTTTTTCCTTTTGTATGTACAAACTACACAGCAGATTTCTTTTATGTTGTTTAATTTCAACATGCTTACGTCATACATGTATTATGTAAGAACATTTGAAATAAAAAAGAACTAGTATTAGCTATGCTAATAAAAGTATTATTAGATAATATGTTACAATGCTTGTAAAACAGTAATGACACTAAGATAGAGCAATGATATGTGTTTCCATTTACAGATTATAACACACTCAAATAACAGATACATTCTCTTTTGTAGATTAGTAATTTGGAATATAAATAGTATTTGTGAATGCTCATACAATGTTTATAACAGAAAGTACAATTAGCCCAGGAATAAATTGTAACATTTTACAATATAGCCTACTTTATAACTATTACAAAATTTTGAATAAATATGATTATGAATATAAAAAAAGAATATGTAACTACAAAAATATGTTATTCTTACAATGTAATAAGTATGTAAAGTTATATAAAACTTATTAGGCCTAACATTATGTATATAATATTTCTATTAAAGAGATAAAACTGTATGCAAGTCATTAGTCAGCTTAAGATGTAATTACATTAGTCAAATATTTACCCAAATGAAGAGTAACTAGTATAAAACAAATATCTAGCACAAGTACTATTTTTTTCGATATGGAAGACTCTTCAAAATATCTTAATTTCGTTTATGGAAGTTGATATGCCAATTACATTAAAAGATACTTTAAAGGATTTTTGGAAGTAGTAGTTTTTCAGTGTAAATAAAATGTAGTATATATTTTATAAAAATACATACAAAAGAGTAATTACTATAGTAGTACACTTTTAAAATGTAATATGTTTCATTGATATTTCAAGCTTTATCTTAATCGTGGACCACATATTTCTAACGTTTGAATGACATAAAGGAAAGTCCTAACCCATTTTTTGCCTCAAATCCAAGAACACTTAACAATATCCTCATAGATTCTATTTAGAGCTATATGTAATAATATGTAAGCCTTATACTGGAAGCAATATAACAATATTAAAATTAATTCAATTTGAGATATTTACATGATAGTCTCCAGAACCACAATATATAACATAAAATACAAATATGTATATAATTAAAGCGCATCATTTTGTTTTCACACACATCTGAGTTAAACCCCAGTATGAATAATTACATCTTAAATTAATAATAAAAACAAAATTGCACATAAAAATATTCTACTTAGTTTAATTTTGGCACTAATTATCTGTGGCACTATAGTTAACTTGTCTGTTTGTTTCATGATTTTCACAATTTTCAATAGTTTTTATCTCAGTATCTTTAACACTGTCACAGGTTTTATCAGAGATCACAGCGTCTTCGTCCTCAGATGAGTCTCTGCCCGCCGGGGGCAGTGCCGGACCTGCGCTGGGCTCCCGGTATTCTAACTTCGTAGGATCTTTTTCATGGAGTTTTCTTGCTAGAGACTGTAAACTGGCCAACGAGCTGGCACAATCTGTTGTATCAATATCTGTTAAACTTAGACCAGCTCGCTCAATCTCCGTAAAAGTACCAAATGGCAGCTTAAATAAACACTCGAGCCGCATAACATGCATTTTGCTTCGTAGATGCTTTGCCAAGTGCCCGTGTATTCTGAAAGCAATGTTGCAATCGGAACAACGGAATGGACGTGGATTAAACGACGTCGCTGCACCAAATGTAGATGTCATCGACACTTTATTATGGTGAGAGCCAGAACGTTCGTGCTTTTGAAGATGTCCCCTGGTACGGAAGCTGACGGCGCATACGCTACATCTAAACGGCCGTTCCATATAATGTATGTTTAAATGCAGTCTTAACTGAGATGGCTTAGTAAATGTCTTGTTACAAAAGTCACAAACTCTGCGCCCGTCTTCCATCAATTTTCCAGGTGAATAAGGCATACCTTCAAAATCTTTGCCTTTAGTGACTTTAAAAGCTACGCCCCCAACCCCGATGACTACTTTGGGCGCAACAGAATCATATTCTGAAGGCGCCAATTTCATGTTATCACTATCGAAGTCGTCCATTTTAGTTTTATCTTCCATAAGTTTGCCGCTATTACTATCATCGCTCGACAGATCGGGATGATTTGGTATAGGGTCATCGAGAGTTTTCATTATTCGAGCCTGTTTTAAATATTCTGATACTACATGCTTAGCGTTTTCAGAATTACCAGGAGTTCGTGATCTTGTGTCGCTGTTGGTCGAATTTTGCGAATGTTCATGGTAAATATTATCATCTTTATGAGTGTTAGAATTTACAGCATCATTAGCATTGGTCACTTTTAAATTGTTATTACATGTAGTGGTTAATGAATTGGAACTTTTATTATTCTTATCGCCCCCCTCCTCTGAATACAGAGAATTTTCTAGTTCAATTTTTCTTAATTTAGCGTTGCTAGTAAACTGACTTTGTTTAATTTTTGTGTCTAAAAGGGCTCTTTCAGTTAAATATGTATGTAACATTGGCTCCCCATTTACCCACTGACTTTGATGTTGCGGTAACTTAGCGGTATTGGACGCCAACGACGCCAACACACTTGATTCGCGTGCAGTGGGTATCTCTGCTAAACCTGCGCTTGAAGGAGTTTTTAATTCGTTTTTGCTTAGGTCCATTGGTTCGTTATCGACATCCATCCTAGTATCTATCACTGGAGTCTGTACTTGTACTGTCTCGGAAGTAATATCCGCCATACTGTCTAGTAACATAGGAGTATATGGATAGGTGGTCGGTCGCGCACTCGTTATGAGACCCGGTGTAGCAGACGTTGCTGGTCGAGTGCTACCCAAGGATAACAAACAGTGGGCTGCTTCATGTTCCGGTAAACGAGACTTGCAAGTTTCTGTATCTGGAATAATCAATCCAAAGTTTACATAACACATAAAACTTTTAAAAAATCCATCGATATATAACAAAGCGTGTGATTTAAAGACAACAATATCGACAGCTTACCACTTGATTCAGTTTCCCCCTCGTTTCCCTCATCTCCTTCAGAATCCGTATCATCATCCGTTTCGCCTGAGCATTGTGCCATTTCAGGGCCATCCATGTCGTTGCCCTCGTTCGGGTTTATGCCTAGTTCGCAGCATTTTTTATAATGAGCTTTACTTTTCATATGTTTTGTTAAGTTGCCTTTTGTTTTAAAACTGAAAATTTAAAATATTAATTATTATGATGACGTACAAACACGACTTATAACATGAAAGCAATCAAGATTTGAAATAATTACCTAAAAACGCAATGTATGCAAGTGTAAGGCCGCACGTCGGTGTGTGTTCGAATGTGTTTCTTCAACATAGACGGTTTCTTACAACGAATTCCACATTCCGAACATACGTAGCGTCCTCTACCACGTCCACGAACATACGTATATTCTTCATTACTTTCGAAACCTCCTGCTAACTCTTTTTTAGGTATTGCTTGATTTTCAGCGTTTTTCAAGTCTTCCGATTTTTTTGCATCTATTAGCTGTAAAGCCTGAAATGCAAAACATAAAATAACAACAAAATAACCAAAACATTAGATAAATATCACAATAATTGTAAAAAAGCCAGCCAAATCATTAATGTAAAAAGTAAACAACAAACCGTATGAAATTATGTATTTACTTATGAATAGATAAACATGATAACTTTATATTTTTATTTAAAATGTTTATTGTAATATAACACTTAAAAAGTCGTGTGTAATACATAATTTCAAGCTAGTCAATTTAGTTGAAAATTAAATGATAGCATAATTTTTAATCAGTGGCGGACGGACATGTGCAAGTTTTATTCACTAAAGTGATAATAATAATATATAAGAATCATTTATGATGCGCAACATCATTAAATCAAATAGATGACGCTCTGATTGTCTAATTATAGAGTTAAATATTTCTCTGAACTGAAAATATTTTGTCGATATTGTTCTTTTCATACATATTTTTGTGTAATATATAAGGTCCAAATATATGATAATATTCACCATATGTATATACAGGTGGAAGTGTCAGCGAGCCATTTACGAAAACAGTATATAGGTAAAATATTTTAAACCCATACCTAAAGAAATTAATCAAGATGTCTCAACAGACTGGACGTAACATTTTTTTTTCATTTAACGATTTTTGTCCATACTTGTATTTCGTGTGACACAATTACGCATAGATACCAATAACGTAAACACTTACTACTACAAAAATACTACTAGAGGTTAAACAACTTTGAACTTTATCGCTAATACCTACGAGTTGATTTCGGAATAAGGCGTGTGAGGCGGTGTCCTTTTGGTAGGTTAATGTGTGCGTGCGTCGTCCTTACAAATGGGATTTAATTTTACAACGATAATCTTATTATTTATTTTATTTGAATAAAAACTTTTTCACTTTTGGGAAAAAAAAATTGTATTAGGCTTTTATAGAGTAATTAAAACTGTGGTTTCATTTAATGTGGTGCTGACACTTCCACCTGTATCTAATCGATATTACATAAAAGGCCACTAAAGTAGGACAGGTTACTACTTCATGATTTAATTAGAGGATAAACGACAATAAGTAGTAGGATTGTAGTACACAATACTTAAATACGAAAACAAGTGAATGAACGGGCGAACATTACTTTTCTATTTTAATATGTAAATACTATTTGTATAATAATTATAAGCAATTTATAATAATATTAATCTAGCCTGAGTTTATTTATACCTGTTTGCCGTCCTTCGAATTTTTATTCCATTGCGATGAATGAGTCAATATGAGATCCTGTTTAATCACAGCGACGGCCACGTTTTGCGGTCGATGACGTGAGTCATATAAAGACATAGCAGACGATGCTGACAGTCCCAGCGGGTCTGGCGTCAGCTCAGATAATAACTGTAAACATATTCATGCACTTACTACACATTTAACAATAACACTACATGATCACCATTCAATAGCTCAATTATAATTACCTGCCAATTACTGTACATGGACAGAAAATGTTGATTCGGTACATATGTCGGCTGTGGCCGATTTATTGTGCAGTAAAAAACTTTCGTTGAGCATTTGAGACCTAAATAGGTATATGCATTGCCATTTAAGTAAAGTTGACCGTATGCTTTAGCCGGACGGGGGGTTTCTGGAGACACTAAAGGCATTGTGTTTGCATTCGGCGTGATCCCGTGATGTCTCTTTGGAGTGAAAGTTCCTGGCTTTAGTGGCAGAGTAGAAGGTCGTAAAAATTTTGGTTTTCGTTCTTCTGTAACAGGCTTTGCGGCTACATTTTTTTGAAAATAAGATGTCTCAGATCTCTCATTTTGAATGGAGACAGAAGTTTCAATTTCTTGTTCATTACAATTTTTTTGGACCTCCGTAGAACTTTGAATTTGATTATTATAGATCTCAGATTTAGTTATTAAATTTTCGAAATTAAAATTTTTAATTTCATTTTCAGACTTAATATCTACAATTTTGGAAGTAAGATTTAAATTAGCATCTTTATTTTTAGCTTTACTTGACAAATAATTCGTATGCTCTTTTAAAACCGGGGTTCTGGATATACTATCAGCATTTCGTTTAACACTTCCATCACTACGTACCGTCGTCCTTGTATTATTTATCAAAAAGGTTTTCCCTGAGATAGGCTCATCTATGTGTTTTATCCTAATAATTGGAACAGTAGAGCTGTTCTGAACTTCCGGACCATAATTCTTTTGAGAATTAATTCTTTCTATATCTGGATGTGACTTCATATTTGGACTTCTGGTATGAAGGATTCTGTCGTAGTTTATAACTGACGATCCTTTAGCTGAGTGTATATTATACGATATATTTTCTTGGAGGTTCTCATATGTAGTCTTTATTGTATTTTTATAGCTCTCATTAGTTTTTATTTGTGAACTCGGATTCCCCATATACAAACCGGGCGTATTTGGACCTGGTATACCAGGTACATGAGGTATTAATTTTCCACCGTGCAATATGGTTGTAGCGCCATTTGGAGAAGACGTCGGACTTAGAGGAGGTAAAGTTAAGGGATTATAAGCTGTTATAGCACTAAGAGGTGGAAACTGGAAGTGCGTTATATCATGAATGCCTATCAAGTTTGCACTCTGAGGATTCGGTGTTGATACAGGTGCTCTAGGAGTTTGATTTTGCGGGGTCGAAATTAATTCCTTTGGTGTAGGTGGATTATGAACAATAGTACCACCAGAATGTAACCCTGATCTTACAACGACACTACTCGCCTCAGAATCATTTGCGTACTTTGAAGGCGAGAGATTTTGATGTATTAAAATAGGAGATAATTGCGTTTTGCTTGGTTCTATACGTAATGTTGTTGTACTACCCGAATGGTCGACTATTTTTACTTCTCCGCCAAACATTTGTAGCGAAGTAGAATTATGTCTAATGTGTGGTGAAATTTCCTCCATAGATCTTAATGCTACTGAATTAACTTCCATGCATCTCAGTTTTGGTTGCGAGTATAAATCATTTGTACGAGGTGAGCTATTATCCATTAATCTTGGACTATAAGTGTCTCTGCTATCAAGTCTCCGTTTTGGGCTACATTCTTTGGATTTAAGCTTTAAGCTTTCAGTCTTCTTATTAAACTCTGATGGAATTCTAGTATCTACGAGTCTTGTATTCCCAAGAAGCGGGCCTGGGGATGGCAATGGGGCAATTATGTCATTACATTCTGGCTTCAAAATCACTAAATTGTCCGGCTTATTTTTAAGGGGTGGTGATTTTGTAGCTATGCTTATTCTTGGAGAAGGGCTCATTGGATTTTCTGGTAAGCGAACATTAATAGAATTACTTCTTACATACATGTTTTCAGGTCTTACATTTTTCAAATCCTTATGAGATAATGTTGAATTGTTACTTATGTTTCCCTTACAATAGTACAATCTATGTATATCTAAATTATCAGCACTTCTATAAACGATTTGACATAGGGGGCAAACATATAGAGTTCCTAATCCATCAGCTAATTCATTTGTTAAAGAGTTAAGTCCATTGGCTTTTGTTTTAAGCAAAAGATCTTTTATTATTGAACCCTCAGGATTTAGGGGATGTTTATGGTCTTCAACAAGTTGAGCGAAGCTTTCTGAATGTGACCGCTTCCTTAATATGTTATTATCAGTTTCGTAAGTCTGTTTTGTTAAATTTAATGGAGTAATTTCAGATTTAATCTCTACATCGCTTAAAAACATTTTGTTCTTTTCCGCTATCTGCTTAATTTTACCATATTTTTTTTGTAAAGGAGTCTCAATGACATCAACAATGGCTTCATTATCTGATATAATTTTCGAGATATGTTCCGTAAGAAAATCTGCATTTTGAGAAATAGATCTCTTTATCTTATCTTTTTCTTCGCTTGGTTGATAAAATGCAGCTCTAAATTTGGGTTTGTAAATCAACGCTTTAGATTTCTTGTTGTCTGTTAACGAACAAACGGTACTTACAGATGCATTATCACTTGGTAATTCAGGTGAGGAAAATTCATTACATCTGTTATTTTCTAAACGAATTATAGAAGCATCTGAACCAGCATCAGATATCGAAGTAGGTGGTATCGATGTATCACTTTCTGAATCACCAGATAAATCTTCTTCATTTATTGTTGTAGCTACGTCTCCTCCTTGTGATCTTAAAGCGTGAGTTCTTGATCTACGATGCTTATATAAATTTGATTTGGTTTTAAAAGCAAATCCACAAGGTATGCAAGGATACGGTCGCTCATTAGTATGAGCTCTGATATGTTTTTGTAAAACTGAAGGTTTGGCACATGATATTTTACAATATGGGCAAACATACCGCCCGGAACCACCACTGTACGTTTCTTTTATAAAATCATTTTCAAGGATTTCAGTCTTATTTAAAAATTCTTCAGAAAAACTGGTTTTACCAGAAATTTGAACTAAATTATTTACATCGCTAAATCTAATATTTTCATCGTTATAATTAGTTTGTACATGTTTCTCCATTTCTATGTTTTGCCTATCATATTTATCTTTAATCTTTTCTATTTCAGGATGAGCTGCTGCAATACTTCTATTTGTAATTGTATGACTACTCGCTACATGTGTAATGCTTGTTTCTTTCTGACTGCTTTCTTCTCCTTTGATCGAATTATTTGGGAGTGGCGATAATGTAGATGCCATTTTTTTAAACTTTTTGTGTAAATAGCTGTGATCATTGTTATTAGAAAAATTAGTATCTAAACGTTTTTCTTGAGTTAGCGGCATCCTTATACGCGACGTTTATACCTGGAACAACATATTTTTAATTATTGATACTATCGTTTTATCTTTCCAATTAAACTAACACATTCCAAATCATTTATTGAATTCATAATTATTTATTATAAGGCCAGTCATGGCACAGGGACACAAGCGTATGACTGTAAACACCACAGATTTTTAGTTCGATACCCACTCGAGCAAATTAAATATTTAATATTTTTATTACTTTGCTCTGGTGTCGAGGCAAAGCGTGGCTGCTGTGTGCAGGTCACAACGTGGAGCTCCAAACAAAAATATTATAAGCAATAGTCATTAAAATTTTAGAAAAAGTAATATTTTATGCTAAAAGCAAGGACAATTTTATTAAAAGTAAAATAAAATACTTCTCTTATTTAATAACGTACGGGTTCGCTGAGCAACTTAGCTAATGTTAGCAAGTTTGTGCTATTTATTAGGCAAGTGTGCTATACATATATTATTTTTTAAAATGAATGAAATATTAGTTATAGAGAAAAGTGCATTAAAGTTATTTGTTGCGTTATATAGAAAAACAGGAGTTTCTAATTTTTCAAATAAATATTTTTTAACAGAAAATAAGCAATTTAGTGGCATTTTTTAAAAAGTTTTTCGTTTTTATTCATGTATTTTTTTATAAACGTGTTTACGTGTAACTCGCATAATTTTATCCTGAAAGAACAAACACATCATGTAAATTCGCGCAATATAATTTCGTGAAAAGGCGAATTTATGTACCTATTGATGTAGAGTTGATTACATTCACATCTTCCTTATTTCGATACAGACAGAGAATATAATAATAAAAACACTATTATGTTGTCAACTTTCACAATAAAATTTTTCGGATTTTCTAAATAAGATTTTATAGTACCAGACAACCTACATGGTCAAAGCAAATATTAGAAATAACTGTTAGTAATTGCGTTAATTGATAAATTACAATATTTTTTACCTTGCGACGTTTAATATACGTATTTTGGAGCAATCTGTGGTTATAAAAACAAGCTACTATTTGCTATATTTCCTATTTAGTTCTAGATATTTGAAAAGTGCAATCTAACGCTTTCAATATATTTTTTTTATTTACAAGCTTGAAATTAATAATGACCTTGTTGTAATTCGTATTATGGATTTCTAATTAAGTTGGAGTTAAAATTTTATTCTTAATTTTAATTGAGATCCTTTATATATTAACTGGTTTAGCGACTGGTAAGAGCAAAGACGTGTCTTGATTAATGTATGTCATTGTGTCTTGCCAAGCTCGTATGATATCGTTTGCATATAATCATAATTATCTTCTCTGCAACTAACGTTAAATATATTTCAAAGTTAATCGTCAATAAAAAACATAAAATTAATAATTAAGGCACGAACAAAGTACATAAATACGGACATAATGTTGCGGCTGTTGACGCAACGCGCATGTGCTGCTCTATGTTATGTCTAATAGTACGATGTGACATCATTATGACGTAAGCCGAACTTGCGCCTCGCAAACGAGGATCTCCCCATCTTTGAATCTCAGCATTTTATTTTTAACTTCTCGGCTTCAAAATAAATAACAATACCACACGATGTATTTCAATTGTTTCGCAAATCAGTAGGAACCAAGAGATTTTCGGATTTAAGCTCATATTAATAAAGTTGGAAGATGGGATCAAATTATATTTTATTAAAAAATTATTTAAGTCGTTTCGTCATTTTTATATTATGCATTTTCCATATATTTGATATTAAATATTATAAGCGCTTCAAACGTACAGCGAGCGAGAGATGTGGTTATGCAAGTGTGGGTGTTCATTTAGCTACAATCCAAATACTTGTAGTGGAGTGACGACCTCGCCTCGCGCTCACTCGAGGCATTTGTGGAGGGCTGCGTTGCTGCGTTCCAAGAAGGCGTTACAATTTCTGAGAACCGGAGACAAGCGAGCCGCTCCGCTCGTTTATAGCGAACGGGCAAATAAGCGCAGTACGCATTACGCACACTAATGTACCTGATTGCTCTGTGCTCGGATCGGTGTAACGACATGTCGCCTGAGCTGAGCGAGTGTGCGTGGCTTATTAAAGAGTAGAGCGTGATTGTGCCGTGTACCTTATACGAAGAATATAGACCAAATTAAACACTTTATAGCTTACATTTGATATATATGTTCATTTTATAACTACATCTCAGACCATCATAGTGTAAAATATTTGAATGCGCTACGGAAAATGCAGTTAACTGGTTCTAGGGTGTTATAGAGAACCAAAGATATATTAGAGACAAAGGAATCCCGATGGTCGGCCGCCGCCCTCCGGCCTGGCGCCAAGCCAGGCGGCCCTGGCGACGCCTGTGTCTGCCGCCAGCCTGTTTTGCTCCTACTTATTCCATTTAGCGTATTTTATGTAAAAACGGTCTGTATACCTGCGATCCTGCTCAAGACAATATGTAGAACCCAAAAATAATAATTTCTTAAAATATTCATTATATTTTTTTCATACCAAATATTGCTCAACTATATGTATATTAGTATTGTAATGTAGAGTTCGTGTAGAAATATAATTCTTTTTATGTTTTTTGACAAAAACCCTTTATATTTGTCAATGATGAAAAAATATGTAATGTGAATAAAGTTAGAAAGTTTCTTTAAAAAAAACTAACGTTTATGTTTTGCAATTAAAATATTTTCGACAATTTATTAGACCTTAAATTTATTTCAAGGTCATTCTTTGCGTTGTTTATCTTTAATAAGGTACTTATTATATAAAAATAGAAGATAACGTTTTATGAAGATGATAAAAAACTATTAAAGAATAAGATGTAAATATATAATGTTAGGCCTAATTTCAAGGGGTCTACTTCCTCAGCTGTCCATCGATCGGACACAATTCCTGTGTGAAAACAAACACAGAACGTGGTAAATAGGTTGCAATATCGAAAGGCTGAGCAAGGAAACATGTCTTACCGGCCGCGGAGTATTGAATCAATCCACCATTATATAAAAAGTATCCTCGGTATCATTTGTTTACTTCTTCCGAACATATGTCAACAAGTCCGATAGGCTGCATTTCACCCGCGCGCAAGTGAATCATCGTTAATAATTGCGCGATCCACGCCACGACACACACACTCGCGTACACTCTCGCACCGTCACACTCGTGTCACTGGTCACTGGTCACTACACTTGGGCAGAGGAGCGCTATTCTTTTCACTTATGATAATTAGTGATGTGTACGTAATTTCCTATTTCACAGCGGAGCTTGCAGCGTGAATGTATTTCGGCTGCATGCACAGGAGGAGCGAGCGACGCACGTTACCGCGCCGCGACTGGCTGTTCAACTGTTTTTAGTTGTACTTTGTCGTCGGCTCGTATCGCTCCGTTCCGTTCGGCCGTAGGCAACCCCCGGCCCCCGCGCTGCCCGCAACCCGCGCGCCGCTGCCCCCGCCCGCGCCCCCACCCCCCGCGGTCTCTCCGGCCGCCTCTCTGACTGTACAGTGTACACGTACAGTGTACACCCACAGCGTACACCCGCGGCCCGACGCTCGCTGTAAGAAGTGATTCATGGCGCGTCTATCTATCTCGTTCCTTCTCCGCAACCGGATCGGTCGCTCGTTGTAATCTATTTATACGTATCTATGCACGGACTTTAACACTACGATTACAGTGCCATCTTTTACGGATTTTCTATACAATTATGCAAAATAAGTACCTACTTATTCGATATAAATTTCCTGTTCGTGTTGTTTGGTACATATTTAAAATGTTCTGTCTATGACGCGATTGTATTATTCGCTGTAATCATTTTAAGCAATAACAACTTTAAAACTCAACTATTATTTATGATAAGAAAAAACGAGATCTTAAGATATAGCAATTATTTATGAGTATTGGTAGCCTTAATCATATAATTTTAATGCAGCAGTGATTTCGTAACGGTTGCGCTCGGCTAGAACGGGTATTGGCTTTATGTGCCACTGTTCATTTTACATTCTCTGTATAATGTATTAAACGACTGATTTACGAAGATATTGTATACTTAATTAATCTTAATATCTCGATTGGAAAAAAAAAATTCGAACACATCTATTAATGTGGAGAAATTAGGCTTAACAAGACACCTACACCATGCAGTGAGTGGTAAATAAGTCATTCCCATACTGGTTATTATTATTGCACAGGATTATGGTTATTATTATTTGTAATATATATATAAAATGTTGTTTATAGCTCGAAGTTGTATAAAGAGCTGGTATTTTCCTATATTTAAATTATCATATGAACTCGCTATCGCTAAGACCTCTTTATCAAACTGTTAGTTCATTACTTATTTTGCTGAAAGACAAATAAGGCCGCGTCACTGTGGATATTAATCTAAATATTTAGTTAATAAATTGTATGATGATAAGCAACAGTGGAGGAACTCCTCAGTACTCAAGTCAGTACTCAGATATGAATGTATAAACATTATTTGCAATGATAATTCAAGGCGCTTATCAGTTGTGCGGAGGCGATGACGCACGCGCTATGTCGATAGCGAGCAGTCGCTCGATTCTTGCTCAGGAAACTAGTGATACACGGAACACTGATACCTACTATATTGATACTCATTTAAATTCAATTTCTATACAACACGAAAACTAGGTTATATCGTCAGAAATATATATTTTTATCAAAAGTATAATTAGGTATCTCTATCTGATATAAGGGCTAGGAAGTTTTGATAATAAATTAGGCGTGTATTAATATTCATATATAAATATTAAAATTGGCTTCGTAAAACCAAATGAGCTAATTACTTTATAAAAATAACACTGGTATCTCAATGAAGATATAGCGCGCACGAGAGCGGGGGCGCCTGGGCGCGGAGCACTTGTTGCGTTGTTTCTTTCGACGTTCTCCGCCTGTTGCTGGCGTGCTACGTCATCACGCGGCCTTGAGCATGCCACGGGGGTGATGCCTTTTCCATATCGCAATTGAAAAAATAAATAACTTGGCACATAATGTCGTGACCCATTACTCTATTTTTTAGAAATTCTAAGACATATCGAATAAATAAGATGAATAAACGAAAAGTTACTATTAAGTAATTATAAAAATCATTGTAACGTATAATAAATAAAAACAAACAATTAGAATTGTAGCTATCGAGTAAATTGCTGGTCCGGTCAGGCGCCATAGAGTCGCGTGGGCGGGAAACCCGTCTTGGTGGCGAGCGTTGAAATGAACACACAATATCTACTACATTCTACACACACTCACACGAATGCCGTTTCTGCCTACATTAGATGATTTAGCAATTAGATAATAATTATGTCAAAATTGGTACATATTCTAGAATTAACACGTTCATTCTCTGAAATAGCCAATAGCAGCCAATCTACCGATAGTTGGTGATTGATTATTTTTGTATATTTAAAGGAAGTGAGATGTAAAATGAGAGTATAGTGTTCCACTAATAGGTGTATGTCGAACGAAAGCCTCGAAACGAGCAAGGATTCCCCCACTCCAGTCGGGCTTCCCTCGCAACCAGGTCATCGGCTGGCTGGCGGCTGGCCTGACCGCTATACGAGTATGCGGGCCCGCGCTGCTGCGACGGGCTCTCGGCCGCGCCCCGCCACAGCTCTCCTTGTTAGGTGTTCTGTACACCGGCTACGTAACGCCTACTTATTTATACCAAACTAATCGATAGCGATGAATGGCACGCAAACGCAAAGGAATTTAATGAAAGTCTTGGACACATAATATAAATATTTTATCGGCAGTACCTTCATAAGGTGATTCATGAAATATTTATAATGTTTTTGAAAAGATAATGTGAGATTAAAAATTATGTATTTGTTATATTACATTTACATTTTACACACATCCTACGGAAGCAAGATAAATATTACTAAGAGGTGATTGTTACTATATTGACATGTATTGATCATTGAGGCCAGTCGTGGCGACTGGGACACAAAGTGTGACTGTAAACGCGACTAGTTGTGGGTTCGATCCTCACTCGAGGAAATGAAATATTTATTTAAAAATTTATATTTTCATTTCTTCACTCTGTTGTCGAGGCAAAGCGCGGAGTTAGTTCCGCCACTCAACACGCAATGCCTCCAATATTCGGCGGAAAGTGTGGAACGCAGTGTTAACACTAGGTTCCCTCTGCCTACCCTACTGTGTGCGGGTTACAGCGTGAAGGTGATTTTATTATATTTTCTTTATATTATAACGAGGTGGGAAAACCAGTGAAGTACCTATTATATTTTTGCTCTATCTACCTACAGTTTTGTGATGTTTCATATTTTAACCAAATAAAATGTCTATATTCTTGGAAAGCACGTACCTGCCTATTTTTTATATGAATAAAAAGTATGTATATATACATACTTATAAATAAACGTAGTAACGTAAAAGTAGAATGTACTGACTGATTTATTAATTTTGAAAGCAATAATAATTTTCCTAATAAGGTGTAAGTACATATCTATATATAATATATATAATTATATAATTTTGGTGTATTTTCCTCACTTTATAAACATTGACATGTTAAAAATGATATCTACGTACAAAAATAACACAACACTTCATTTTGGCAATGATATGAGTTGACGTCATAGACGAAGGGAAACATTAATAATAAACATAGGTACAACTAACAGAAATTGAAATTGGAAACATCACAATAAACTTAAAAGTAATTGTATTGTACAGAATAATTGAAAATAAAATACTCTACACATTATAAAAATCCGATACCCAAAAAACAAAATGTAAAATGAATTACTTCACCTAGATGTTATTCGTATTTAAATTATACTTTAATTTGTTAATTAAAAAGCACCTGTACACTTATATCGAGAATATCGTCATTTTCATATATTAAATACCTAAAGCTATGTATGTGCGAATTGTGATAATAATATACGTGAGTCAGCCACTCCAAACACCACTTGACCAAATAAATAGCTAAGAATTCGTTCTCGCTACTCTTATAATATACAATGACGATAATTATTGTTTGCACAGTATGAAATTGTACAGATCTTTAAAAAATATATGGACACTAATATTACAATTCATACACAGTGCGCAAATAAACATTTTCTATCTTTAATTTCGTATTTTTTTAGCGAAATGATACAAACTCTAAATAGATTTGGCTTATGTCCCTTTCATCACAAATACAGTCCCGAAGTGACAGAGAGGCAAGCTGGGATTACCGTTGGTAATTTGCCAGCACTCGAATTTGGGGAGGAGTTCCTGCTTCCGAGATGCATTCTTTACACCTACACAAATTTCATTTTATAAAAAGAACATTCTATCACAGCTTGTGGTATATTATTATTATCCTGAGTCTTAGGTACGACCGGTAACGGCTGTTTTATATCTACTTAATAGCATAATGATGAATCAGTAAGACGTTTTCGGGAGCTTGCCAGAATTCAATAGTGAAAACCGCATCCAAATTGGTTAAGCCGATTCTGAGATTAGCGAAAACAAACGCACAGACAAACAAACACAAATTTAAAAAAAATTTTTTTGGGTTCTATTACGTTAATAAAGATTCCCACTAAATTTTTTTTTAAATATCTTCCAAGTGCAGACACCGTTTCAATTAAAAACATTTTGTCCTTTACTTCATATTCGCAACTTAATATTCAGATAAAAATTATTTACAATTTCTGCTTCATGTGATTCTAGAAATAAATACACTTTATAAGCTGATAATGATAAGTTATGATAAAAGATAGCAAATATAATAAAATATTAGATATAATGTGAAACAAAATTCACACTGTAATCTAACTTCATGTTTTGCTTCAAGTTCAAAAAAAGTACACAATAGGTAATTTTTTGTGTAAATATGTTATATTTACTTAAACCATTAAATCATAAATTGTCTTATTAAATAAAAAAAATATTTTACTCTTTAAAAAATATGATAAAATATATTTAGGTAATTTCAAGATAAACATATGTATGCAGGTATACCTATATTATTTAACATGTGGTTATTTTGCACGTGGAGCTGAATAATTGCCTGCTTCATTTATTTTCCATTGATATGCGTCGATGTGGTATAGATAATAATTATAATAATATTTGATAATATACCTAATCAAATAATTAATGTTGTTTATAAAATCAGTACACGTTTTGTTTTTGGTTTCCAACGTCTACTTGCCCATACATATTTACTGAGAATTTTACTTTCGACATTTGTAGATAAAACTTAATAAAAACGTTTTTTACGGTATTATCATAGACAGGTTACCTAGAAGTATATAATTCCAGCCTTAATATTATAAAAAATACTAACCATTTTATATTTAGTAGATAATTGTAATTTTAAAATTTGGATATACGGAAGAGGTGTAAGAGTAATCCCTTCATTTAAAGCATTCTCTGTGAATGCTCGTAGTTTAAACAATATTGAAATTATAATGGATTTGAAAGCAGCAACTTGCATTATTGCAGATTTTAATTATTGCAAGTTTATCTGACCACCTGTTGGCATATCCGAAAGATTTAATTTATAAATCTATCGTTAAAATATATAAGATTTTGTAAAAGTCTATTGTGTTTTATATATCTTTAATAAAAGTAAGCATGACATTAAATAAAAATTAAGATAAAAATCAATATGTAATAATTTATTACCTACTAATAATAATATTTAAAGATAGACTATAATACGCAAGTCTCGAAGATAAGAAATGATTCGTCATTAGTAAGTTGTGTTGAACCGGTGTTAAAATTCTCGGAATCCTCTAGCACGCGCCACCTCCCGCCGTCCGCCGCCGTCCGCCGCCTCAGGTTACCAACTTTTTCACATTTACCATTCCGATAATTCTAGGAAACAAGGAATCCTTCTCGCTAAGATGTTATTTTTGAAAAGAGAAAATTATAATTATCAAGCACGAGTTGGAATTTGGTATCGATTTTTAATACTCTAGCTAGAGTCTATGAAAACACTTTAATAAATGTTTATCGCTTACGTCATTTGGCTAGAGATCAATTAGTAGAAATTTATTGGATTATTATTAAACTATTGGCTGCTCGCAACTTCGTTTGCGTGGGCTTTATGGCCCGGTAAGTTGTAATGCTACTTCCATGCGCCACCCGTTGTGATTGCAACTTGCTGCAACTACATGTGGTAGGCAAGGACAATCTTGTGTGAAGACACTCCGTTCTCCATCAAAATTTAAGTCACTGCGTTTTTGTCTTACGAGAATGGGAAATTAAAACAATTTAATTATAATTATTTTCCTAATTCTAATTAAATTGTGCCATCAATTTCTACAGATAATTAAATCTGTTTTAGTTATGTGGTGTGGTGGTTAGTCTACATAAGTTTAGAATAATAATAATTTTCAGTTTCCAAGAGAGAATTTTCTCTACCATTTGCTGTACCTATAATTTTTTTAAAGCTTTTCACGAAGTTCGTAATGATATTTTTCATTTATTTGTGCCTATCCTGCTACATACGGGATAAAGCGTAAAAAAATTAATTAAATTCGAATATATACATATACATATACATATGTACCTATATGTTTGTTGAAATACAATATCAATCAATATACTTTTACAGTAAGTATTGCGAAAAATATTTATAAAGGTTTTTTAACTACTTAATTGCTTTATTAAACATTTTTGTACGTAGTTACCTTTCACATTCTTTAAGTTACAAGATTAATATTACATTTATTATACAGTTGCATCTGCAGTAACGTGTTCCGAGCAGGTGGACGTGGAACGTTTGCCCCTATGCCACAGTTACCTCATTCGTAGACATTTTATTTAATTACTGCATGTTTAAAATATATGAATTACATATACAGTTAAGCTAAAATATGTTAAGTACATACTTAATTCATATAAAAAATAAAATTTGACAAATATATACACTGCGATTGTAATATGAAGGGAGGCGCCTGCGGGCCTCGCGGACGTTGCCATAGTGATCCTTATGAATTGTTACTTGAAGCGTTATCACTCGACTGATCTTATTTGAATATTGTTGTTAAATTGTCTTAACATAATCGTATATTTTTGTTTAAAAACCCTATACTTCAGTCTATCTATAACTTATAGAATTTTTATATAAGTGGTTACTTAAAAAAATCTCCGAGACTGACAGAATAAAAAACATTACAATTATTGCTACGAACAATTTAAACCAATTAAATATTTTTATTAATGGATACCATTAATAGCTTGTTTATATGAATGAATGTCGAAAATTGGTCGCGCAATATATTGATATGGCATAACGACATAGTGAGGCAAAATATTTTACAATAATACATGAATCATTATTGTATTGTTCTTGTTCGCAACAAATAGATTTAGATTAAACATACTTTAGTTTAGGCTTAGCGCAATATGTATATTACAATTATAAAAAATTATATTATAATATATTACCATAATATTATATACTAAAATGTCATATACAAACTATCTGTTGTTCAACCGTTGCCAATTTGTTGTATTTTTCGATTTGTGACCGATTGACATTAGTCATCGTCATTTATTTTAATTTTACAAACAAGCTAGTAGGTAAGGATGGCCCTCACCTTTTTGACATTTTACCTGACATACGAAAAATGGAGTCAAATCCGCGGCAAAATTTATATAAATAATTACAATTAGAGGCTACAGTGATCTCGGGCGAATGATTATATTTAAATGGTTTTGTTTTTTCGCTTTGGTATAAGAAAGCGTGGCTTTAAGTCCCGAATTCAGGTGGAAAGGAAAACGGAGTGTCTTAGCTCTACGTCCTCTCTACCGTTTCCGCCAATTGAGCGTGAAATTGGAAAAAAATACAGTGATAGAATTTATTTACTAGCCTAATAATTATTGTTTAAATAATTCCTACATAGTAGGAACCTTGGTATAACAATATTAAATTTATTTGCGTTTTATGCGAATTATTTTACAATCTGGCAGAATTCCACTGATATTTGCATATAATTATGAAGTAATGAGTAAAAAAAAATATCTTCAAAGTTACAATGACCATTAGGTCTATCGATTCGAAGACTTTTATAGAGTAAATTCAATAAAGGTCACTGAGCATTGTATTTCGATGACCTAAGACACTTGCATAATTTATTCTTTAACGTAAGCAAAATGACATTTACATAAGCTGTCATAATTATGTAGGTGCACATAGGTACTTATGTACGTTATACATAATGATTTTATAATTAAAACGTGACATGCCACGCAAATAAAACATTAACACTATATTAAAACTATTTTTAATCTAAATTATCTATTCTACAATAATCATTTTATTTCATGATGTGGAATGAAAACGTATCGCAATTTTAGCACATTGACTTTTGGCTCGCAGAAGTTACTAAACCAGTACGTTCGAAGGTGCACCTGCCTTCACATAGTCTGTTGCAACGACATTCAAACTATTCGGTACATACCTACTTATAAATATAATAACTATAGAAATTAATAGTTATGTAATAATTGATTTGCAAAATAAGAAAACGTTTACTAGCCACTCGATATCTTTTTACTTTATCGTTGTAATAAACACCTTTCTAAAATATTTACCAACGAAAGATAACCTAGGTAAGAGTCTTGTACTCATATCCTAGTCCCTGTGCAGTATAAACAAATGAAAGTATATGAAAAAATTTCGTATTACTACATTGCCTTACCTATCATACTGACCTATAAGCTTATAACAGCTTAGAATAATTATACATAGAGTAGGAGAGCCTATGAGTGCGAGTGTCCAACAAATAATTGAAGAGATGAAAGACCCATACTTATCTTTGTCTAACAACTCATACGCAAAGAAATAACCATGGCGCCTTTTTAATTTAAATACTTAGAAAATTTTATGCCTTACAATAAACATATATAACAATAAACGAGCCAGACTTAAGGAGGTTTAAAATTAAACTTAGGGAGTATTTTTTGTCAACTGTTAATTGAACAGTTGACAGAAAATACTTCTTAGTTTAATTTTGATCTAATATTAATGTAATTTTAATTTAAATCATATGTATAGAGACTCGAGATCCTGCAGTCAAACTCGCAAATGCATTGCATTGTTAAATGGTAGTAATAAAATAATAAAAATAAAAAAAAAATAATATATAAACAAATAAAACCATTTAAATTTCAAGTAAAAAGTTTGGTCACTACACAGGTGCATAAAAAGAGAGACAGACAGGTAGCCTCATTTGCTTTCTCTTTTTGTTTCAATAGACACAGTTTAGTTTGGCTCCCCTACTCTATGTACACTGTACAGTCAACAAGTCCTAGCCCCACTGAAGTGAGCTGTAGACGACTTACTTCTGAATATTTTCTTCCTGAGCGAACAATGCCCATAAGTTCAGTAACCATAACCTCAGAAGTCAGGGAGGCCGCGACTTCTTAACCGTACTTTGTAATAAAAATAACCTACAGTCATAACTCAATAAAAAGCCAATAATGGCGATAGTACCGATATCTCTGTGTAAAAATGTAAAACACAATATAAAGTACATAGTTAGCTATTTAAACTAAACTACATTTGACATAATTACTCATTAACATTTCCAATGAGTTGGTGTAAATTTATGGCTAAATTTTGGATTCATTTGAATATGTGCCTATTTATCAGAAATTCGCTATTTTTTACGCTCCAGTAAAAATGTGTTATAATATTAAATAAAATCATGCGTAGTTATCAGTTATTATCATTATCACGTTCATACGGCACCATCCGACTGAAATGTAACAAGGAAAATATGCGAATTGAAACAAATGCATGACGAATTAGTATGTGATGAATGGAGAAGATGCAATGGCAAGAGCAAGCACTCGTAAGAACCTGTGGGACCGGTCGTACAGAACTCAGAAGCGCTTTTTGCCTCCGCAGCGGACGACCGTTAATGAAAAATCTCGAATATGAAAGGACGCTTATATTGAAAGAGTAATAATAACTTCCTCCCGCACATAGCAAGTTAGGTAGAGGGAACCTAGTGTGAACCGTTCTCCACTTTCCGCAGAATTCTGGAGACATTGCGTATTGAGTGGCGGAACCGAACGCCGCAATACATATTATTGCATTAAAGTAATGTAAAACAATCAACACTGTATAACGCATATATGCGCAAAGTAAATAAATATTAGGCAGATAATTCTTAGAATCGTTCAAAAAGGATCATAATATATGACGTGTCTATCTTGATAAAACTATCAGTCGTTTGATAACAGTTCTTGTAAATATTCCTACTATCTTAATCCATCAGGGAATACTAATTACTATAATACATAATTATTATTTCTTATGAAATTGCTAATTAACGATTTGGCGATTTATAATAATACTTTGGTATATAGGTACAGATATAGGTCCTATACCTTTGCTAACAAAATAAAGCCCATTTACATAACAAATTCGAATTTTCTAATTTTAAAACAGTTTTATCAGCATTCTTCAATGTCAAAATGTTAGCCAAAACTACTTGTAAGCAATGATGGTGATCATATACGTAGGCAAAATGGCAAATAGTGTTGAAAGTATTTTAATGCAGCTATCTTCGGTTCATTTATCATCAAATAACTATCTGGTCGACGGAAATTCACCTTTTCACCTTGCAAGCGGCCGCCCGCGAGCCCGCGCTCCGCCCCGTGGCGTTCTTGTAAACTATAAAATAATTGTCGACGTCATCGCGCCCCACGCACGCATTCTGCGCGGTCGCGGGTGGCGGGGCGCGCGGGTGTGAGGGACGCGGAGGGCGCGGGCGGACGTGCCAAGGCAGGCAGGCAAGCAACATATTTACTCATACGCCCGAGGCGTAAATCACCGTGCATCTATTTCGGGTGAGGGGCGCGCGGGGCGACGCGGGGCGCGGGCCGGTCTGGCGCCAGAAGGATTCCCCAGCGCCTCGCTCCCCGCGTCTCCTCTCGAGGTCACACGCAAGTCGCGGCCGAACCTGAGCTACCGTACCGACGGTCGCCATCGATGTCAACCATACCCATTAACACTTATTACGAATGATGGACTATGACTACGCTTTTTAAAACACGAATCAAATACAGCATCATTTTATTCCAAAAAGTGTTGCCTGTAAAGTTGTAATAAAATATTTATGATTTATCTTTTTTCATGTTGTTTATGTTAATACGAAAATTAAAGTAGTAAAATATTTAAAAATTCATAAATAATACTTAGCACAAGATCATAAAAAGAAAAATTAAAACTCCTTTAATTTTTTTTTAATGATTTTATTATTTCCAAGAAAAAATCTAACACATTTCCATGGTCTCATATAATTAAAACATTTTACACCTGTATTTCTCATGCAGCAGATATAAAATGAATGAAATACATCCACTTTTCAAGCAAGTGTATAAAATATCCGATATTATCAATTTATGTAGCAAACATGTTATATATAAACTAATTACATAAATGAAAAAGAAAATATTATTTAGCAATAAGAACAAACGATTAATATATATTATAGTAATAATATAAGAAACTGCACAGAAGTCGAATAGCAAAAAATATATGTACACAAATTAATCTAAGGACATTCCAGCATCCTCATCTTTTTTGTCATTTTTATCATCTGGCTGTTTTTTGTCCTTTTTTTGGTCGTCCTGAGCCTTACTAGAGTCGGAGCTGGACGAGGCACTTTCCAATGCTTTGAAAAACGCTTGCATGTCTCCGGTGTTCGCAGCAGACGTTACTTCGGAGGTCAGTCCGAACTGAGACATGACAGGGCCCATTTGTCCAGAGGTTAGAGCTGATGAAAACTGGTTGGCAGCCTGAAATATATTTTATGTTGACATGTCTACGAAACAAGATTTTTTAATTTGATATTATTAAATTAATTTTAAAAAATATTTTATAGCACGTAACAGTTAACATTATGTGTATTACAGACAACTATTATACATATTATCTAGTTTTATTTATTTATTTTTTTAACTTCACGCTGTATCCCGCATATAGCAGGATAGGCAGAAGGAACGGAGGTAATGTTAGCTCCGTTCCCAAAAAATCGGCGTAGTATTCCGCCGAAAACATTGCGTGTTGAGTGGCGGAAGTAAACCGCGCGCTAAAAATAATTCATTCCCCCGAGTGGAAATTTAAATCACTGTCGCATTATAGTGTCACGCTTGTGCCCCTGAACTGCCCACTACGGCGCAACAATTTTTGAGATGAAGATTGAAAACAATTAAGATCATTGGGACATTTTCTCAAAAATTCCAACATATAAAAACCCGCGAAAACCCACCAGTCTACGACAGTCATAATGTTCTCCAGAGTATGAGAAGAATAAAAAAATATATTTTTAATCCAATCACTTTCGAAGACCCGAAGCATGCATATTATATAAAGCGTCAACCAAAGAACAACGCGGTTCACAGGGCATTATTTAGCAGAGTTAAAAACAAAATAAGACATAAAAATAAAATCGAATCAGTTAAATAAACATTTGAAAACATTTATTTACTGTTAAACAACAAGCCGTGTGAACCGTGCGACAAGGCCCCCGCCAGCGACCTAATCGGTCCACCTCGTATGGTTGAGGGTTCACCTGGGCGAACTGCGGAGAGAGCAGTGTGGTCCTTACATCGTCCTGCGAGGTAGGTGCGGGAGGCAGATGCGGCGTCAAACGCTGCGCGTGCGGCGGTGCACTGGCCGTGGACATCACCTCAGGCGTGGCCAGGGCAGCGCCGAGGTCCACGCGCGGTTGTGCTCCGCCTGCAGCGCCCTCGCCTTCCGCTGGCGCATTGCCCAGCCCCGAGAAGTAGCGCTGCAAATCTGATAGGAAGATTTGACCTCCTGTAACAACCATTTGAATCATATACAAGCAAATAAAGCAATCTCTCTTTAAATCAATATAAAATTAAATCAAATCAATTTAGATCAATATCTGGGAAATTAAATAAAATATGTTTTCGTAATAATATCTGCCACTTTTGAACAAATGTTATTAGATAATAATTGAATTCTTACAAAAAATATATAGTATCAGAAAATAAATAACCACTTAATTATGTAAGAATATTGAAAAATAATTGGATATTGCTGTATTTGTTTTTATATGATTCATTTATTCATACACATGCACACTAAACAGTGCCATGAGCCTCCTTGCTTGCAGTGAACATATTATACTTCAATACAATAGAAAACTCATATCAAATAACATAAATAATAGTTACAAAATAGTTTACCAGAATTTTAACTAATAACAATGTAACATACATGAGTTTTCTCTTATATTTATAGTTTGCATATTGATCATAATATATATGATCAATGATCACAGTAAATTTTTTGATGATATTTGTAATTTAATAACAATCTCATTTGTCTTTTATGTTTTTTTACTGACATATAAAACAAATATAATTTTGTCCGACTTTAAATTGGTTGACTGGTAGGTTCGATTCCCATTTGGACAATTTATTTATTTTCATTTCACTCTGGTCACACAACAAAGTGCAGTAATAAGTTTCGCTACTTACAATGAAATGTCCCGAAATTTAGACAGAAAGTTCGGAATAGAATATATTAACACTCCTTCTGTCACCTTGCTATAAGCGGGAAATGGTGTGAAGCTAAAAAAAAAACAAATAGGTCCAAGGGCAAAAAACTCTATATTACCGGCAGTAGGTGCAGCAGCTGTAGCCGTATTCGGTGGAGTAGCAGTAGGTGCTGGTGCGTATCTAGGGCGGGCCGGGGTACGCGCGGCCTCCGCTGTAGTCGTACGAGGGGCGCTTGCCGCGCGAGAGCTGGCTCCGCTGTTGGCGGACGGACGGCTGCTTGTTGTACTGCTGTTATTACTGTTAAATAGACATAACTAATGATAAAGTAAAAATACTTAGAAAAATACATTTAGATAAATTTATAATTTTGTAACTATGAAAGACAATATTGTCAGTTTAGAGTAATTATTCATCAAATACTATGTGAAGCTGATTTGATGAAAAAAATTTTGAAAACCTGTTAAAAATCAACAGAAGGTTTTTACAATTTCGAAAATTGATTTGTATCCTATACTATATGAAATAGAATAAAGGTTTATTTTGTTTTTTTTTTATAATTTTGTATGGTATAAAAATTAATAAGACTCAAATGCACATTGCCTAAGTGCTCTGATATCCAATCTATATGTTTTTTACACAAACAATTTTGGTATGGGTTTGAGTCCTGCTACAGTCCAAAGGTTAAAACTAATTTTGGGTGCCTATTGAACCCACCTATCACACACATAGCTGTTATAATGGAGTTATAAATGATTAAGTCTATATGGAGAAAGAGAAGCCAAAGATTTAGTTATAGGTATAATCTATAACATTTAATAAACATTAGCTATGAGGACTTATAGTATGACAAACAAATTATGGATATTGTGAAGACAGGGTGTGTACAATATTCAATATATGAGCTTGGCATCACTGTATCATATATATAAAGTGGGCACTGGTATACCAGACCAGCCAGAGTTTTTGTTAGATAGATATTTTGTTAGACATATTTTCTCATAAGATGAACACAACCTACAACCATCACTATGGTGGTATGAAGTATCCTTTCTAGAATTATGACACACATTTAGTGCAATAGTGCACATTTTATTTGCAAATATTGCAGTTGTTGTCATGAGTGATGTATACATACCCCATAGTGCCAAGCAGAGATGACAAGCCACCAATTTGCCCAACACCTCCAAATAATTGCATCAGCTGTTGTTGGGACATGTTATTTAGCAAGTTTTGGAGTTCACCATCTTGGCCCCCACTTCCACCTCCACCTCTACCTCCTGATGTGGGAGGGTTGTTCAAAGCTTCATTTATACGACGACAATAATCATCATCCTTTTCAGTTTTTGGTTCCTATAATATATTATTAATTTAATATAACAAACTAGCATCTAATGATTTTTTGGATATACCTAAATATATATACTCATCCAAGTTTAAAAGCTAAGTTGGTACAAATTTAACAAAAAAATATATAAATAGTGCCATCTTGTAAGATGTGTCTAAGATATTTATAATGAATATATAATTCAAAAATATGCCAACCCATTTTATTATTTCTTACCTGCATCCAAAAGAAATATTTCTTCGCAAACGATTTAAATTTGAGTACATAAACCCTACCCGTTGTACATTCATTAACACGGACAAACTCACAATCATCAGGAAATATTAGAAGATCATCTTCAACTTCTCCCGTAGTACGATCTTTCCAACAAAAATGCATTAGAGAGTCCTCGCCCTGATATACATACAATAAACCCTTCCTTTTATCTGGATGCACCATGCGTCCTTTTAGTGTCATTCTCCCAGCTCTAAATTCAACTAAATGTTTGTTGCCCCCAGAACTACCTCCCAATCCTGATGTATTACCAAATAATGCTGTTGCAGACATTGTGGTTACAAAGTATTCTATAAAAGTAATAATCTATTAATAAAATAAATCAACACGTATACTATAATAAAAGTCGTCAATTGCAGTTAACGAGATTAACTAAATATTTCTTCGTTTATTTAACATAACTTACTCAAATTACAGCGCAAATTTCAAAAATAATGAGGATTATAATAATGCGTTGACATTTACAATGGATGACACAATGGAAAACACCCAAGCCACAAATGATGTGACAAATTTTGAATATATATTTTTTTAATAGATTTCGCTTTGATTAAGAGGCTTTTAAGCTAGATAATAAATATTACCGATTTAAAAAACTGATTATATTCTTAGTGTTTTATATATTTTGTAGTATATTGATATACAATTATACATATATTGAGAATTATAATTAAAAAACCAATATATCAAATAACAAAAATTAATTAAGGACCGCTGTACATGATGTGACATTGGTGTAACTGTTTGAAATTGGTTATATAGAAAAAACTGAATATCTGAATATAGTTACTATAATAAGCGGTTACTCCTAAACTACTTCTATTTATTTAAAAATTTATGATTTCATTTAAAATAATTATATTGACTAACAATGACAATACATTGAATAACGATAAGCGGCTGAAGCAGAACGATCCTACGTTACCAAAAATATTGAATTCTTTTAGATTTGATATTAATACTAAGAAAAAGTAAATAATAATAATTATCACTTAATTGATATCTTACACATGTGAAAGTTTGTGGGGGTTGATATTTATTTCACTTTGAATGTATGTATAACATAATCAGTGTATTTTTTTAAATATATTTTAACCTAAAGTTATATTATATTTAATTACGAATTAAATAAACTAAACTTTACATTTAAAACATACTTTTTTAGTCTATATCCGAATCTAGGGTACTTTTATTGTATATTGGGTTTATATTGAATTAATAAATCGAGTAATACTTTAACTTGCTATAATTTTTTAAATTTGCATATGTTATGCAAATAAATAGTTAACTTAATTAAATTTGATGTTTCCTTACTTTCAGTTGTAGACGCGTGAATAGAATCTTTAAAAGTAACTCAAATTTATTGACTATAGTGTTGTGAACGCATACCTGCCACATTACATTACGTATTTTATTTTTATCTGCTTTGTTAGTTTTTTCTCACTTCTCAGTGAATTTAAAGAAAGAAGAAAACTTAGCTTTATTGAAGGCGTTCGCTGTTAAATTTAGTCTGACTAGATAAATTAATATCTTTATCCAATAAGAAATTACTTGACATATTTATTTAATTTATACTCAAGACTGAATTCTTGTATACCTCTATTATCAAAATGAGCGGTGTTCAAACAGGTCAGTAGTTTTTAATTACTGCTTACTATAAATCACTTAATGGACATTTATCATGGAATATAAAATGTGCCAACAATCAAACAATTGTGCAATTATTACTCTAAAATATGACATTTTGAGACTTTTTAATATTTTACAAAAATAGTTTTATTACTTTCTACAATTGTACAAGAAAGTATGTAAAATTTTATTATTGTGATAAAATAATAATGAATTTAATTGGCTCCTATCTCTCTTTTTTAAAAATATATCATAATTGAATGTCATTTAATCCCTTAACACAAAACTGGAAACTGAATAACAAATTTTTACTTGGTCTTTGATATATGAAAAAATTTGTAAGAGGCAAACCAGCCAAACAAAGCTTTATATAAAATTGTTATATTGTTATATCACCAAGTTATATTCTATAACTAATTGGTATAACAATAATCAAATATTATTGTTATTTCCTAAGATTTGAAACAATGAACATTTATTAAAATTTAATATCATGTAAAATTATATAGTATTAACAAAAATTCTCAATTAAATATATATTAATTGTCATTTATATGTATTGTGAGGCCAGCCATGGCTCTGGGGTACAAATGTTTGACTGTAAACGCAATTAGCTGTGTGTTCAATCCCCGCTTGAGGAAATGATACATTTATTTAAATCTATATTTTCATTCCTACGCTCTAGTGTTGAGTTCCACCTCTTAACACGCAATGCTTTCTGAATATGGTGGAAAATGGGTAATAAGATTGTTTTGTCGCTCTGACAAACATTGATGCTAGGTTCCCTCTGAGTGTGAGATGCAGCGTGAAGCTGATAAAAAAAATTGTAATAAATTAATATTCATTCAAAATTTTTTGTCAAAGTTACAAGATTTTCTGATAGCAGATAAATATTTAATTCAAAATTAGAACATAAAAATAAGTGAAGAAGTGTAAGTGAGCTGTCTCAATTTTGTCAATATTGCAGGGGATAATGCCATTGACTTAACAAAATCTATTTATTTTTAATAAAAATCTATATCTAATTTACTAAATCTATATCTATATCTAACTTTGCTCTGTGAGTTGAGTATGACACGTAACACTTTCTTAATGCCCAAGGTGACTCTGACCACAGGTACAGGTACATCAAAATAACATGATGTTAAAAGCCTAACCTTTGTCAACAAATTTTATATAATATAACCACAGAACCAATCAAACTTTTTTACCTTTATAATTCTTTTAAATATAAATATTACTATAAGTAGAATTTTCATACTTGTAACTATTTGAGTCCACTGAAATAATGGTGTGTGATTAATATTTTCATCCTGCGTAATTTGCATGGCAATTATTATTTAATTTATTTTTTTGAGGTTTTATTCATTACATATAGTTAGTTATATTTATTATAATTTATATGAATGTATGTAAAGTAAATAACTAGAAAGTCAAATGAAAAAACAAAATTGATATTTGTAATACATTTCTGGTCAACTACCAGTAAAACTATGAGTCATCAAAATTTGTGCAACGTTTTTTGCATTTTATCATCAGCCAAAGGTGACGTAATAACTTTTGTATTCAAAGTCGATGGACCAGCTCCGAGCGCCCGCGCCGTTCACTCGCCGCGGGCGCTGTCAATAAACTTTAGACGCACGAGGCGAACTCGGCTTTTTTTTCATCGGTTTGCCCTCCTTCCCTGCCTTTACAAATCCACCTAAACGACGTACATGGACTCTTTAAGTCCATTAGTAGACAAATTTAAAGTATCTTATGTAGTTTCGTTACGCTTATGATTAGAGGTCAAGATTATGAATTAATATTGCCAGAATCAAGCTCGCAGAGTTGTCGGTGAAAGTGGCAAATACGAGCACTCAGGCAGCGGCGCGAAACGAACGTGAGTGGTCGTGCTAGTGGGGCCCGACGTGGCGGAAGCAACGAAAACATTTATATATTGTGCACCACGAAAAATATATTGCGTACATTGAAATACAAATCATTTTAGATATAAATATTGATTCGTAATAAACTGAGGATAAACAGCGGGTCACAGAGTTTTTCTGGCATTAAGTGTTAACTATTCGTCACCAATGTATAAATTGTATTGGGAGTTGCAAAAAGTGTGTTGTCCAGGTTTGCGTTTTCTGATTAGAAATATGTTAGAAAATTGTGACAGATGAAGCAAAGTGTTCATATGGAATGGCGGACCGTGCGCAGACGAGCGTGGGGCCAGCGAGTTTGGAGTACATGGAGGACCCGTATTTCGTACCACCAGATGATGATTCCACACCAAGTTTTGATTTGGCCGTCGACGAGCTAGATGAATTGGAGAACTTGGTCAGCTGGCCGCAGGATGACACCGAAGCCGACTGGCGCACACTGCCTGACCTTGTCGAGTCCGCTCTCTGTATTGAAACTGAATTTTACATGGACAATCGCCGTCGCAGACTGCGAATATTTAAGAAAAAAATGCGAGAAGTTCGAGTTACATTTCAGGACTTATCAAAACCCTACCTCGCTAAAGTTTCTAGCCACAAAAACTATAAAAAGTTTCTAGGTATCACTCCAGGAGGTTCGTTTTTGTTTCATAAAGATATTGTTAATGTTCTTTGTATTTTTATTGCTATGTTACAAGTTAAGAGTATGTTGCATTTTTTTTTACTTGTCTAAAAAAGTGAGCGGCACAACGGAGCTATGTTTTAAATTTGGAATTAAGTCTGCTTTCAGTTAAAACTTAGCGGTTGACTTAAATATGTAATGGTTACGTGTGACCTACTTAACATGTGGACACGCACCTTTTGCAATTTAATAAAAGCAGCTGCTTTGACCTTAAATTCAACTAAATTATTACAGTTCTATATTATCACTATATTTATTGGTAGAATTGTTCAATTAACTGCATTTTAATCACACAGATTCTGAAGATCAAAAATATATTTTGCCTATGGCACAAGAAAAAAAAATTTATTGTGATTCAATTACTTTATTTTAAATAGTTTCATCTTTTTTATTTCCAAGAAATGAATAATTATAAATATAATAATAAAATTAGCTGAAGAGGCGATGGCTGGAACGGGAGCCGGCGATGCAACCCCTGACGAGTTAGCTGGGCTAACTCCGGAGCAGGCAGAACAGCTTCGCGCCGAGTGGAGCCGGGAACTAGCTCGTGTTGAAGACGAGATAGCTACACTTCGAACGGTTTTGCAGAGCAAAGTAAGTGATTAAGTACTCTTTTAAGGTAAAAGTTCTAAAATAACTCTTTAGAAACTTATTACAAACTTATTTATTGAAACAATTTTGAAAAATGTTTCGAGAAGAGGAACAGTAGAGTTTTGCCGGAATGATTATAAATTTATAACGTAACAAAAAGGTTAGCACTTTAATTCATGAGTTTTTATTTAATTTATTTAATACATATTAGGCATTGTTAGATTCGATTGTTGTGTAAAAAAATAAAGTTACATATTGTGTAAGGCATAGCAATGCTGTTATTATTTTGTTCTTGTAACATAGATAATTGAACTTTGCTAATTATAATGTTATGTATATTTTGAAAGTATTATAAATTTGAATTATTTTATAAGAATAATAATTTAATTAATTATATACTTATAACTATCAAGTAACTATTGCCAATTTAGAATATAATTAATATTTTGACCTATAAAGTTGCATTAAAAACGTTGAATATAGATGAAAACCAGTTATTTATATTATACAGCTAGATACAGAAAACAAGTTGATGCGCTCGCTGATATAATAATAAGAATAGGAAAGAACAGTCATTTCATAATAAAAATACGTAGAATCATAACACATACATATAACAAGCAGATACTTACTAAGGCCGTTGTATTGAAAATGGTTATTTCTTGTGCACGACATTGATACTATACAAGGTCAATTGTATTGATGATATATAATAATAAACAAATATATGACTTCATACGTTTTATAAATTTTATTCGTTTTTAAATATTCTTGTTATTAATCATTCGTACGTGTTATGCGAAAAGTAAGATATTATATTTTAAAATCTACACTTACTCTAAAAATATTTGTCATTCTCTTTCATAGATGAGGCAGAGTTCCGATTTGAAGAGAAAACTTGGCATCACAGTTTGGAAGGAAATAACCGAAGATGTGAATCAAGGTTTGAAAAACGTTAAAGAGAGCCATGTGTAAGTAATTGTCATCCAAAGAGCGTGTTTTATTTTCACATTTTCTCTAAGTAAATAATTTTTCTCGAGGGTTAGAACATGTATCTCATTAGTGTAGGAGCTATGGTTCGCTTCGCTCGCTGTATTAATTTTGCTTGTGCTTTATCACTGTAGGGTAGAATCGACAAAGTTTCTTTCAGTTGATTTTTTGATTTGTTGCATAACAGTTATCAAACGATAGAAACTCGCGTGGCTGCGCTTACACAGGCTGTCACTGAAGCACCAATGTAAGTACATTGTATCAGTGATTTCAAAATTTTTGTATATGTATAATTACATATTATACTTATTAAAAATTATAACTTTTTGAACCGTTTGAATTAATTCTTTATTCTCAAGTAGAAAAACTAATTATATGGATATTCTAAATATATATATATTGAGACAGCTATAAATTTATTTCTAACTCTGCTCAGCAGACTGCTCTAGCCTGCACTTTTTCCTTTATACAACTGACAATACTCACGTTTTAACTGACACAACTGCATAACCATAAAGACTAACACAGCCTTCTCATTAGTTACGTTAAATCTTTTTTTTTTTGTTAAAAGATTTTGTGAAAAAAGTAACTGCGATTTCATTATTCACATTTAAAACTTATTTTATGTACGTTTGTTGATGATTTTTTAATTACCTTTCATAGTTTACCTACTTTAAAAAGCATGTTGGTTGTAGTAGTGTTGGTACGTGGCGCACGTATGGTGGCAGTAGTACGTAGTTTTGTGCAACTTGTATTATATGCATAGGCGTTTATTGTAGGTACCTATGTAGTAGAATAAATAAAATGTTAAGTTGTTCTAACCCGAAAGAAATTACATAATTTTTGAAATATCGCGTCACTCATTTATATTATTTAAAATTTTGTAAGACTTTCTCAAAAATACTATCTGTCTTATACGAATGGCAAAAAGTACCTACTTTGGCCTTATTTAAATAAAATAAAATCAATATCGCCGTCATTCATGTTACATGCCTAAATATCTAAATACAGTCAGTCCATAGGCATTATGTTCATAAAATATATTTATGAAATAATTGATAAATATACAGACGCCAATATTATATGTTTTATTGTATTAAATAATTATCAAATAATATTAGTAGTAATAATTACCAAATAATATTGGACAAAACCGGCGTCTCAACATTGCACAATCGCATAATTTTAATTCACCACTAACATATAAAACTACGTTTTATTTGATAACAATTGATATGATGAATTATGTTCATCGACATGGAGTGGGTGACTAATAGTACCTGCGTATATTGAACTAACGATATCATATTTAGATAATTCGGTGCTGGTAGTTTTAAGTTGTAATGTAAATAGATAAATAAATATTTTAATTATTTATATAAATTTAACTGATTGTAGTAATATGTTAAATACTTGAAGTTTCATCTCATATATTATTATTTTCACTATTAGTGAAACTATACTACACTATATCTAGTGTGGTGCAGTCTTCGCTTATGTTATTAGACTACTGATACTATAATTAAGGCATAAGAAAACATTATGGTTATACAGATACCAAAAAACTGAGTCTGTGATAAAATCGACCGCCGAGAAGACGACGTCGATATTCGGCGGCATCACCGCCGGCGTGTCCACCAAGCTCGGACAGATGCGCAACTCCGAGTCGTTCCGCTCCATAGAGGAGAGGGTCGGTTCTGCATATGAAAATGTTAAGGTATGTTCTTCTTTTTTTAGGTTTCCTTACCTCAAAAAAAAAGGACCCCCCTATAGAATCATTTTATTGTCCGTAAGACCACTGTCAAGACCATTCTTCTCAAGATCGTATGGTGTCAAGTTAAAAATAAGATCAAATATCTAGGTGAACTTTTGCTTATAGAACACAAAATAAGGAAAACACAATCAAAACGAATTTTATGCTTGGTTGTTTCGCATTTTGTATCGAGATCGATTTTAATGTTATTATTATAATATAAAATAGCAATAAATAAGCAATAATAGCAAAAAATATCATGGATTTTTTAAAATATTATTTGATATAAATTTTGAATTATATTAAAATTTAATTATTAGTATCTACAATTTGATAGCTTAAAGCTTCGAACCTTTTCGTCAAAAGTAAGTCTACAAATATAAACATACCGTATTATATAAATAGATGAAAACACTTTTCAAACTTTCGAATTATAGTGGAATACCTATAGTGCCATGCATCACTAAGGCTTCCTCAATTATGTTAAGTTTCACTAGACGGCCTTTAAATTCTGTCTGAACTACGTAAACTAGGATAGACACGTTTTTTTATCACCTACAGTTACTGAAATAAAATGTTATAAAACCACTTATTTTCGGCATGTTGTTCTAATAAAGTAAATATTTGTGGATAAAGAAGATAACGCTTTTATTTTTAAAATTTTTGCATTATTTTTAAATATTTAAAATCTTAAGCTTACTTACTCTTAAGCTAACCCAGAGAAGTGTAAACGTTCTAGTTTTAGTTAATTTCATTGCAACTAGACGCTTAATCACACTGAAGTTCATTAACTTCTACATCGTTAAAAATTACTATTTCAATATAACATTAATTTAAATTGCCTCCACACACGGTATTTCGATTCTAATCTAAGCTTAGATTACAGCAATTAAATATAAAAATATTATGAAGTATTTAAACTTCTAAACGGTTATTTATATTATGAAAATATACTTGATTTAAGCGAGTAAAAGGCTATAAAATTTTATGCTTAAATTCAGGCCATTTTACTCGCTACTTTACTTACTAATATTTGAAAATTCTCTTCGTCTATAAAAATATGTATTTAAATAATAATAGTAAAAGTAATATTATTTAGCATATTTATTAAGCACGCTTATGTAGTGCGCAACACCTTACGTGCGGTTTTTTTATATTATGGATCGTTCATTGAGTGCACTTACGTCACGCCAATAACAAAGTGCATAGACATAAGAAATGATACAATGTCGGTCGATCGTCTATATTTCTAGTTTCTATTTAATACCTATTCTAATCTACTCTATACATATATTCTATTCGCTTATTTAGAGTAAAATACCTAATTATTACATTCAACATTTCAGGGTAAAGTGGCTTCAAGGTCGAATTCTACCCAGAGCTTCGACGAGGCGCTGCGCGACGCGAGCCGCGCGGCCAGTGGCGCCGCCTCCCCCACCATACCCGAGAACAAGCCCTTGCCTTAAACGACAACACCCTCTAGTGGCGGATTTACACTAGGGTAAACCATTTTACTATTGCCCACTTTTGGATTTTGAATGAATGCATTGTCATTATCATAAACGTATTGTATATGCGAGTTATTAAATACTTATTCATTTTAAGGTAACAACGGAAATAATATAAAGAAAATATAAAATAAGAAAATAGTGAAATATAATACAAATTCGTTTACTTTGAATTTTCAAGGCATGAGTAAAAAGTGAGTTTCAAGTAAGTTCTTAAATAAAATTGCTATTATTAAAATTAAAAATCCACAATTATTATTATTATTTTATAAATACTGTTGGTCTGTTAATTCTAATTTTACTATAAAAAAATATAAGAACCATCTAGAGTATAAAAGTAATATAATCTGAAGTTAATATTTTTTTTTAATTAGGCAATCACTAAAAGTGGGCAATCACACACTGGTTTACCCTATACACTATTACTTCATTCGCTTATGAACGACTAATTAACACATTTGACTAACTAATTGATATATTTATTTTATAAATTGTTTACTATATTCAATTGACTCAGGACCATTGATACAAATATTAGCAGTATTGTACAATAAATTAATAATTAAAATGTGATATAAATCTGACTGGACCTTGAATATTAAAAATCCGCCACTGTTCAGTGTCACGCCGCGATTTTTCATTATTTTTAAGGCTGTTTCTTATTTTGTTTAGTTATGAACAAAAAAAAGTGATCAGATTACTTTATCGAAATTATTATAATTATCAACTATTTAATTTCAAATGATTTAAATAATTTCTTGTAGCAATCTGGTCACTAAAAAAATAAATCGATAACTACTAGTAAGATTCATTTTATCAAAACAATTTAAGTGAAAAAAAAATTAAAAAAATATAATTATATGTTTAAGTTGATGTGATAGTAACACGCAAGGCTATTAGTCATTCGTGTCCAGAGTATGTTCTGTTAGTAATAAACATTATTAATATTAGTGCAATAATTTGTGCCGTTAGATATTATTCGAACTTTCTTACGAAGCGGCACATAATTATTTGATTAATCTAATATTACAATCGATCATTCACACTATTAGTACTTCTAAATTATGAAAAGATATCCGCTGAAAAGAAAAAATATAATTTAAATGATTAAATAAATATGTCTAAATTTAATAACCAATGTGGCTTATGTCTGTAACGGAAATATCTTTAACCGTAAATATTGTATTAATAAAGAAAAAGTAGGAAAAAATACAGCAATTGATAAACCCCACAATAATTGCCTTTTTATTTTAAGATTATTGTGTTTAAGGGTCTTACATGTTGTCTGTTTACAGTTTGTGTTAAAAGTACTTAATTGTGCACAAATTTTGGATAAAAAAATTTGAAAATGATGATAAATTAAAGTATTAGTAAATTATTTTGTTTAGATTTAAAATATAATTTGCTTTATATTGCTTTTGGTCGTAGAGCGCGGCGTGGACTTTAATTTAATTTAAGAAGACGCTAAAGAGCTTTGTGTGCTAATATGAATATCGAATTGTATCACTTCTTTAAATATATGGTTCTCAATAGCATTCCATAATATATTTAATGAATATAAGGTCACCAATAATGGACGAAATGTAAGGGAAGATATTTAATTGCTTGGCGGTGAGCACTTTTATATAAAATATATACTTGTTGAAGCCACGAAATTGTAATTTATATAACGATTAGGAGAGAACTTTGTATGATGTACTTGCTGACGCCTGTTGAGTCCAGTTCAAAAGAAAATATTTTTGTAAGATGCTTAGCTTTCCTTTAAATAATCCCATTATTTACATTAAATGCATATAAAATGATAAATAAATTTATGTATTAAATATACAGTGTATTTTTTTCTTAAAATTCCATAAGTAAACTATTCTTATATATTCCTTCATTACTGAATTTATTTTATGAAAAACAACGGACTCTAATACTTAAATATTTCTTTGCAATATTGTTGTATATTAATAAAAAATATACTACAATTTGGCCAATAAAAAAATACATAAAACGCTTGTGATTTTGAAATTATAATATATTCTTTCTTAAAGGGATTTAAAATAATATAAAAAAAAAGTTGAAATATTTCATAAACAGATTGTATTTGAACCCATATGTTTTATTTCATCAATTTGGTTACCGCTAATTATTACCTTAATATTAATATTCCACGAATAATATAAAAATAACAGAACATTGATTGATATTGCTGATTTCATTTGGTGATCTAAATGCGTTGAGATATCACACCACTGTACATCTGAAGCGAATACTATGTTACTGACATTTGTAATTCGAATTATGTTCAATTAATATTTATTACAAATCTCCGACATTTATATCATTATGCACAGGCAATAGGGAATTCGATCGGCTTTTACAAATTCGAAGCTCACATGTAAGACAATAGCAACAACTATGAAGCATTATAAATGAACGAGTTATATTTATCATATTAACAAAGCATTAAAAACCACCGCCAAAACATTAATAATTTATATTTCTCACAGACCCTGTTCTCAAATGCCCTATTGACAAAATGATTTTTTTTCTAAATATTTTAAAGTCAAAATAATAAAAATTGTTTGGTCGACATCGATTTATTTAAGATATGTATATTATAATTGTAGGCGAATTGTGGCATTAACGGACGAGTACATTCTCTAATTCAGAATGAACATTAATTAATAAAGAAGGCGGACTTGTTTACATTAATTAAGTTACAATAATTATAAAGGGACGTTAAAACACTAAAACATCAAAGTTTGATTTTTTTACACTAAAGCTACTCCTGTTTTGTAAAGGATCCATATAAAATAATTTAGAAATTTTAGGCAATGACGATTTAAATACGCTGTTTTGTAGGTTAATAAGGCGATTACAATATCCAATACAAGGTTGAAACATTAAGTGTCGTGTTTATTTAATAAAAAAAAATTAAATAATGAACGCGCAAATAAAAACCGAGACTATCAGTGCTACGAGACTCGTTACTTACAAAAACTTTCAGAAAAATATCCAGAATGTTATGTATATACATACTGTATGTAAAAAAAGAGTAATTCGTCACTTTATTGAGCACTGATAGCTTCAATTTAATTTCGTGATATTACCAACATCGTGTTATACACAGTAGTTATGACACATACCCAACTACAGTACTTAATGTTAAACAAAAAATGCAAAAACAACGCGCGAACAAAACGCTTATCGAACAACATCGCAACATAAAAGCCGTACGTTTTCTTCGTTTTTACTTATTACAAATAATAAATAACAGTATATTTGATACGCACATTGAGCGTAATAATTACAATATTTTTACTGCATACCCTGCACGAAGAAAATTGGAATCTATTTTACAATCTATATCGAAACCTTAATTGTTGGAGCCTACACAATAATATTTGTGTGCAATATAGAAAAAATATACGCTAACTACTACAACTACTACTAGTACATGTATGTTGACGGGAGTCGTCGCCGTGGACAGGGCTAAAAGTTCTAAGACAAAGGTGCTAAGACATACAGACGCTTATTATAAGGAATTTCCATACAATATGGATTTAATGATGGCGTTAACTTATAGAGTATTTTCATTATAATTCATGCAAACTGTTGAATGAATTTTACAATCATTTCTTCCCTATAATAAGCGACCTCTAAGAATGGCAATCTGAAACACCTTTAAAAGAAAAGTTGCCATACAAATGTATTTAAGCGATATTTTCATTAAAACTAAAGCAAAATCGACTTACATAAAACGATTAAATAAACACAAAAATCTAATATTTATTACAACTATAAGCGGGTACATGAGAATGAGAGCCAGAATTTTCTTTTGGTATCGGATTACATAAATGTAATTGTTTATATCGAATTCTGGACTAAACTTATGTTACTTACTAAAATTATTATTTCAATTACTAATTCTTAGAATTAATCCTCGGCCTTATATAACCCATCTCCGTTTAAAAAGAGAAAAATACTTTTTATAAATCTAACAAGATAAACAGTTGTTATAATGAACCACAAGTTGTAATAATTTTTACGAGTTGTATGTCGAGTTACTTGACTGAAACAAACACCGTTGTTGAGATTTCATAATATGTAAAATGAAAATCTGGAATTAATTTGATTATTGGCTATGATTTATTATTTTTTAAATACAATGAGATTTACAAAAGAATTCGAAAAAAAAATTGAAATCGCAGCAATGGTGCTTTACAAAAAAAAACAGTCAAGTTATTGTAATACTGTCGATACAAATGTGAACTGTCTAACCAGTTGTTAGATAAATGACTGAACGGGGCGGTAGCAATAGAACAGACCTATATATACAAACTTCTAAATAGGATTATTTATATAGAACAAAGTCGACGTAGCCATTTCAGCTATGAGACATAGACGTTAGTCTATTATAAGAAGCAGAGTGAGTGAGGTAAGGAGGACGACACACCCCTCATATGGAGTCATGATTAGTAATAAAAATATATAAAAATATTGCCCCAAAGATTACCGCTAATATCCATACTTTATTTTCTATGAATTATTATCATTACTGCATGTCTGTATATGATGGTGTGACTATATCTAATGATATACAAAATTAATAAAATATCGATAAATAAAATTAAGGGTTGCCTAATATTACATTGAATTGATTTATCTTACTAAGTCGCTCGTTAATATTGATACTACAAAATCACTTAAATCTAAGACACCATTGAAGCCCTTGTTTAAAATCTTATGATCGTATTATAAATAAATTATATAAGCTACATCTAAAATACGATTACATTAGGTATGTCCGTCGATAATTATTTTTTTGTGGTATGATATTAGACACGAAATAATCTTAAATACTAATAAAATATATCAAGAAATAATAAAAGAAGCCAACATAAAAATAACAGTATACAATCTAGAAGCATAGATGATAGCTTTTTAATCAAGCGATAGTATTCAATAATTTTCAATAAAAAGTGCAAATGTTATTGCTAGATGCAGGTAACCTGACATCGAAACATAATAACTCGAAACGATATTAAGTAAAAATCGAGAGGATTTAAAAATATCGATATAATATGTGTCTGTATCACATGATCGCCAACAACATGAAAATCTATTTTGGTTTTCAAATTGAAAACATATATTTAAGTCTAAATACTATTTAAAAGAAAAAAATATATAATTACTCTACTTATGCATCTATTGAAGACACGCATGGATATAATATTTTTTTATTTTTACATTTCTATGCATAAATGACAATTTTAAGTGCATGTTATTATTTTTTTACATTAAGATTTGCTATTAAATTTGTGTCTAAAAATAACTGATTGAAATATGAATCGATTCAACTTTCCATTCAAACAAATTATAAAAAAACATTATTTTGTAATAAAATACTGTATCTCTTATTATAACAATATTAAACAGTTTAAATCGCCCCCCACCCCTTATCATGGATGAATCCATGCATGTCTTCTATTATAAGTATACATAAGTTATAAAAGCTTCTAAATAAATCTATCAGAGGTTAAAAGCTGATTCCTTGCAAATGATCAAAATATTACTATGCAACATTTCTAACCATACCTATATAAAATTACCTAGAAACTCGTATTGCTGTAACGTTCACCCATTTGAATAGACAAGTTACACATTAGGCACTACTACTGATTTTTAATGATTTCTATTTATATTGAACATTTATGCTGATATAATAAGTTTTATTCAATAAAAATATAAAAATGTAGAAATTTATTCAGGTTTTATTTGGTATTTGCCGTTGTTTAAAGCTAATATAAACTCTTATAACTATAGATATATGAATTAATTTAAGGCCAAACTAGTACTGTTTTTATGAACAAAATAATTTTTGCCTTGTGTATTCAACTATTAAGTTAAGAGAACTAACCATAAGGAAAAGGTGCACTGGTCATTAAAAAGATATTATGAAACATTCCAATCCATAACTTAAAACGTGTGCTGTCGAACCATTTAATCTATTTCATTTATTACGGGATTAAACCTTCTAGCCATTTTAATAAACATAACATTAAAAAACATATGTTATATGAAGTGCCAGTATTAACATTAACTTTATACGATATACAAATTCCTCCAAACATTATTAGTATGCAATAATATTTTAAATCAATTCAAAAGAACCATTTCCAAGAGTAGTATAGATTATAGAGTTTCACCATATCTTGTTAACCTAACAAAATATAAAAAAAAACATTCAAAATAAAAGGGCTTTTATAATGAACATAGAAAAAATCTGTGTTACATTGAGTTAACAAAAATGTTTAAATTTAAAATATCATCAGAGCTTATACACAGTGTATAAATAATGTGACACTCCTTTAATTAGTTCTACTACACTACAATATTATGTACTTGATAAAAACGTAACGGCCTATATATATTATAGACATTTATATATTACATACATATTTAATGGCTGATATTTACCTTTCATTCATTATATATTGCAATAATAGAGATTATATGTAGCGCCCAAGCTAGACACATAATTGAATCTTTTTCCCTTAAAACTATCTTATAGTACGATGTTGCGCTATTTCCCTTGTATATGCAACGTGATACGTTGAAAATATAAAACATTACATGTGAGAGTATCAGTTAAAAAAATCATTTAATCATATGTCGATTATTCCGAAAATATATTAAAATGCATTTTATGTTCAATTAGTACACTTAAAACTTAATTACGAAAATTCGAAAGTGATCGTCTCACAAGTAAAGTCTTATTTTATATAAGTAATCTTCTACCTATTAAATATAATCTGACATTGCCCAATGAAATTCGTCCTTGTTGTTAGACTATATATAGACCAGTTGTTGTCTTATAACTAACGCTAATTCTAATAAATATAAGTGCATGCCGAGTTGTAACGTTACGCATATGTCGCAGAAATGTTAGTTGTAATGGCTCTATATTAGCTTCGATAAACTAAATTAAAAGAGTTATTAAATTGATACACATCTACATAAAGACGATTCTTATATCCATTTTTTATATAAAATTTCATCAATTCTAGGATATTATGTACATAAGTATATTTACGGTTTATTCACCAAATAAAGATTTGATAAAATTAGCATATTATTTTTACCAAACCTTCTACGTTCTTAACATGTTATAAAATAGTCAATAAATTTAAACTCGATCTAATATTAATTGGCTGTCATGTGCTCACTCGTAAATATATCTGCCTCTCCGTAGCAACCATTCGAGAAAGCTACCCAAAACATTTTGTATGAATAATTTAATGAGAATGCTTATGAACTGAGATCGAATAAATTACATAGAGTGAGAAGTAGGCGTAAGATTACAACGACGATTACACCACACTGCCTGTAGTGCACTACATCACGTCGTCGGTTAAATTGTATAGTGGCATATAATTTAAAAAATATAAACTTTTATTTTTTGATAGAACAATGCGTTAAGAGCACGCCATAGATGACGCTAGTCGCTGTCGTATTGGAATTTTGTCGTTAAATAATGTCATTTTCTCACAAAGTTATTGCAATACGTTGACCTAACAGAGTACACGATCGTTTTTAAAGAAAATTGCCATCTTTCAAACTTTACGGTCTAGATAGAAAAACGATTGTTAGGTATTTAAAAGAAATATTTTTTTGAAAACATGACATGCATTGTACATACTTTTCTTTTTTTTGTGGGCGTTTTACCTTATATTTCTAATAAACATATATAGAAATATGACTACATGGCCTGGCATAATATTAACTTATTTAAAAGAAAAAAAATATTGTCACTACAAATGTCTTTTTCAGTAATTGTAGTCCAAATAGTAATTATCCTAAAGTTAACATTAATAGCTTTAAAATAGTATATAACACTTATACATCAATACAAGCATCTATTCAACCGACGACGTAGACGCGGTGCTGGCGTGGTGGGGGTGGCGCAGAGGGGTGTGGGGGGTGTTATGCGAAGTACATGACCTTCTTGGTGACGGCGTGCACGGTGATGGCGCGCGCCATGGCGCCGGGCGTACGGTCCTCGCTGCAGGCGGATTGGTGGCTGCCCTCGCCCGAGTCGTGCTCTTTCTCCACGAGGTGGTAGCGCGCGCGGAAAGCGACCAAATGCGCGTAGTAGGCGGGCGCCGGGATGGACACGGAGCGCGTGCAGCGCACGTACGTGTGGCATAGCTGGTATGTGAGGCACTGAAGCTCGTCCGAGCCGAAGTGGTTGTCGTCCCACAGCACGTGGTAGTGCGACGGACGCGACGTACCCTGCACACACATTTGGTTGTCAATTGTCACTCATGTAGTCGCAATTAAAATAATCACAGGTTTGTTAAATCATTCAAATTATTATTAATTAATGTTTTGTTAGAGACTTCTGGCTTTTTCCAATACAGCAAACGTGAAAGTTATCTATTTTCAAAACAACTGAAGAAGATGTCAACACTTAGAGGTGCTTTGTACTTTGTATATTACGTTACTTCGATAGTTACAAATAATCTTACTTACATCTAAGTTAACATATCGAAAAAATAATCTTGTATGCCCGGATGGCACGTAGGTTTGGATTATTACACAAATAAAAATCATATTCAGTGGGATATGTGATGCCGAGATCTGCTGTAGTACCACTGGACATGTTTATATATATGTAGATTAATAAACATTCTAAAAGCATGAACAAGAACAATTCAAACCTGTATTCCTTGATGGCTGCACAAATAGAAGTCGAACTCGGTGGGGTGCGTGATGCCCAGGTCGACGGTTGTGCCGGCGGGGATGTTGCCCGACTTGCCGGACTGCTCCTTCTTGTCGGCACAGAACAGGCGCGTGTGGTGACGCTTCTGGACCACTATGAACGTGATGCCCGGCTTGTATTCCGCTTCCAACTGTGAGTATAAAATGTATTCGTTATTATTCTAGAATTTTTAATAAAACATAACTATATTTTTTTCCTTACACATATTTTTTAACAAAATGTAATATATTTTTACTAGTAACATAACGGTAGTGAGTATAATTAAATGATGTTTTTTATTATTTTCATTCTGGTAACCGGGTAAAGTATTTAGTTCCGACACAGAAGAAACAGAAAATTGGGAATAAAACACAAGAGTAGGTTGTGTTAACTTAGTTCACAAACTTGGTTCCCTTTGCCTACCCTGCTAGATATATGCAGATAAAGCGAATAAAAGTCCCTTCGCAATACTTTTATACGATAATATAATACGATACAATACGAGTTTTAAGAGTTTAAAGTATACACTTCTTCAGAAAAATGAAAATATTTTTTGAAATGAATACTGTTCCTAGTGTCTATATTAAATTCTTATATATTTAATAACACAATACAAAAGATACACTTGTAACTCAATCGACGTACCTTTATACAAGCCTCTCTCACAGCAGTAAGCTCATGCTGCAGCACATGTATGAACTGCCCTTCAGATATTCCATCACGATACATAATAATACGATGCGGTTTGAACCCGCCCGTGCTCTTGTAAAACATGATGAGCAACTCTTGGACCATACTGCTCATCTCGTGAACTATCTCTTGTCTGGAAGTAATGCTGTATAGTTACGATGTTGTTATTTTACGTGTGCTTTGGATATGTTACATTTTTAGGTTAAATATAATGATTGAATGCTAACTAATGATGTGTTATGATTATGAATAATCTATTTTGGATACTTTTTATTTCAATTTGGCTCAGTTGATAAATTTACTATAAATCGTATCCAAAGTACATTAAAATAAAATTAAAAAGTAATTAAAACTTAAGCATAAACCGTATAGTACTCAACAATGCCAGCTGCAATTGTATTATGAATCATAATATAGAAAAAAACTGTTCTTAAAATGAACTAAATGTGATTCTAAGAATTAAATCTTTACATGTCAAAATTTAAATGCATTTACGTGGCACTTAAAATTTACTATTTAATATAATGATTTGTTTAGGATCGAATTGAGACATTTTATATAAAAATAGATATAATAATCGGTCATTACCTATGCTGCTGCACGCGCACGGTTGCCGCGTAGCGCGAGGGGTGCGCGTCCATGGAGCCCACCACGGCCGCGATGGAGGGCTTCTTGTTGTCGCCGGCCGGCGGGTGCGTCACGTCCACGCCCAGAAAGATCACTGGCTCATTGAATACCTGCCATGGGAAGGTTTGTATATAGCTGGGTAAGTAGAGGGAACCTAGAACTCACGTAACGTCTAATTTTTGAGACATTGGGTGTCGAATGGCAGTAATCAATTTGGCCACGCTTTGGCTTGTGATCAAAGAGTTCATATAAAACTAATTAATTTCCCGGGTGAGATTCGAACCCACAACCGTCACGTATATAGTCCGTCGCTGTGTCACTGCGTCGCAACAGCCTGAATTTATTTTTTGTTATATATCTTAAAATCTTAAAATCATTTCTAATCTACCACTTGAATATTTTAAAGTCAAAATTTTTAAAATATTATTAAGCAAAGTTTACTATTCTATCCAAAAATACTTATAAAATAACAATAATGTTAATTTGCGAGATTAAATATATCATGCTAGCTCAAGAATCTAATGATTGGTATACACTTATTATAAAATTATGTTATAATAAAAAAGCAAACAATGAATGTCTCACAGACTCGTCTTAGCGTGGGGACACTCCAAGCTAGGTAGATTCTACTCATAATATTGAAATTTTTATGTTTTTATGAGGTGCTTGTAATGGCCTAGTAGCATAGAGAATATAAAGTCTTTTTATTTACTGAAAAATAAAATAGTGTCCGACAATGATCATCTGTTTTTTTATTCATTATTATTTTTATCAATTAAAATAGTAGTAATATAACAAACATCATTTTTGTAAATAATGTTATACCTTGGGACGTAAAGAAGGCACGAGTATAGAGTTAATGCCGCCAAGTTTGACATTAATTTTTAGACAGAGATTGCTTAGCGTTTGTGGCGAAGTTTTGTTCACGTTCTTGGCTTGCACACACTGTGTTGCCATACCAAGGACTGTATCACCAACTCTTTTTACTTCAGCTGCAATAAAATATAAAATCGTACTATAGTGTATATACACATGGTAAACGCGATGGGTCTGAGTTTGATTCCCACAAGAAGATATCGTTCTGCCATAAGTTTAGAGATGTGAAGTTGTCTGTAAGGCGCGGCCCTTGCTTTATCTTTAATTAAATTAAATCAGCTTCACGCTGTATCCCGCACACACCAGGGTATCCAGAGGGAATGTAGTGTTAAGACTCTCGGTTCCCCACTTTCCGCCAAATTCCGGAGACAGTGCGTGTTGAGTGGTAAGTTTTTTTCTGGCTCTACTTTTAGTGATCACTCACACAAATGCAAAGCTCAACATAAGCCTCGCGAGCCGTACTAGTATCTAATAGTTAAACATCTTACCATAAACAGGAGTTTTGCCAGGAAGGACGACAACCACAAGTTGTAGCTGTACAAAAGTAGACTTTAGGTATTTAAACATAGGCTCTACTTGGTCCGGTCCCGTCGCATATTTGCAGAAACATGGCTGCCCTATTATAGGCATTCCCGCGTCATTCGATATCTTCTGTAATTGCTGGGTGAAGTTTCTAAAATAAATTAAATATGGAATAAAAATTCGGTATAAAAGGTTATTTTATTATACAGTCCAATAGGGGTCAGTAAAATTTAATTCAATGTAAGTTAATGAAAATGATCTTTACTATAATAATTTGGATAATTGTAATACTAAAAAAAAGAGATGCGATCTCTTCGTAGGATATGCGGAGTCAGCTTAGCTGATCGAATTCGCAATGAAGAGATACACAGAATGGCAGGCACGGTGAAAATGAAGAACGTGCTCAGCTGGTTTAGGCACGTCGAACGAAGTGACGAAAGAATGGCAAAAAAGATTTAAGATGGAAAAGTAAGTGGTAAGAGAGTTAGAGAAGACCTCGGTTGATCTTTGAAAACACAGTATCAAAGATACTGGAGAAAGGTCATGTAAAAAGCATGTATAAAGAGGTTGACGACAGTGGATGAGGCAAAAGAGACCGTAGCGTTTGGCGCGTTATAAAGCTGAAGAGTTAGTTTTATTAACCCAAAAACGAAGCTGCAGGAACAAGCTAGCACATCATAGTCTACAAATTAAAAGTCTTACTTAAGTGCATCTTCTCGTACAGTTCTTTGCGGTGCGAAGCAGGCGATGGCCCACACGCGAATCTCTACACCCATAAAGAACTGTTTACCGCGCATATCCCATACACCTTGATTCGGTAACGCTTGCTGCAAAAAAAATACTAATAATGCAATTATGTTTTTTATCATAAAATCTTTTAGAGCACAGTATCCTTATATTGTGTTCTTAAAGTTATTATGCAGAGCTTGAACTTATTGATATATTAGGCTGCCTCCCGCACATAGGCAGAGGGAACCTAGTGTCAAGACATTATATTCCCCATTAAGACACTTATGTTCCCCACTTTTCACTAAATTCTTTAGGTGTGCGTGTGAGTGTGTTGAGAACTCAACGCCGCGCTTTACCTCGTTGCCAGAGCCAGGAAATGAAAATATTACATTTTTATTACCCTGAGTAACAATCGAACCCACAGCTGTAGCATTTAACCGAACGCCCGCCCCTGCGGCAGAGAATATTTACATAAATTGTATATATATTATTCCAACGTATAAGCTATATAACTGTTAAGTTTAATTTAAATCCGTTTAGTAGTTTTCCGTGGGAACATACATACCTATACTACCAAACTTTCACATTTATAATATTATTAAGACAGACATCGGAGTTATGTTCCAATTATATGTAATAAAAACATATATTACTTGTCCTCCGAGTGAAGAAACCCGTCCGCCATACTGCAGCTTGGGCGGCGGCAACACGCGTCCGCGCACCTCCATCATGTTGTTGGATATGGTGAGGCCAAACTCCTTCACGTAGAGGTCTGTGTTGAAGTTTGCACGACGGACCAGGTTGTTGATTTCGCGCTCCCTAATGTAAAAAAACGTGTGTTTTATGTCAAGTATGTCAGTTACAGTGAAAAGTTTTTAATTGGGATCTCAAGGGACCAAGAATTTTGCACCGTTTTTTTATCCAGTTTAATTTTAAACTCTCTTCTCATTTAATAAAATTATAGTTCTCATTTAAGGAGATTTTCCCACCAATAAATAAATTTGTTTGTAAACAAATATGTATATATCTAGTTTCAAGACACTCAATTCTGAATTTTCCGTCTGACATCGCGTGTTGAGTAACGGATCTCAACGCCGTACTTTTTTCTTATTCTATTGCAATTTTAAGTGCGTACTGTTATAAAATACGAACTCTTGTTAATAGCTTAAAATGTTTTATTATAAATTACGCGCTAGTCGAAACTAAACCTTAAAATAGCTGTAATAATTTTTTATCATAAGTTTGTATATAATAATATTTTGCACTTCTGGTCATATTGACTCTTGCCATTTTTTTGAGCTGTGTTTGTATGCAACCTATAATCTAGTTAATAGTTGAACATCCATTAATTTCGCTCTTTCTGAGTATAAAAAACTTGAGAGAAAAGATTTTAAAATAAGGTCTACAATTTGCACAAGAACATACCTCAACTAAAATTACAGAAAAAACTTAGTGTCAAGATACTCTCTTCTCCTCTTTCTGCGCAATTTTGCGTGTTGCGCAACAACCATTGCGTGTTGAGAGGCGGAACTCTGAGCCGCGCTTTATCTTATTACAACGAATGATGAAAATAATTCATTCCACTGATTGGGATTCGAAACCACTACTATCAGACCGTTAGACAGGGTCTGTGGCACAACTAAATAATTAACGTTAAATATTTTAGGCCGTCGCGGCGCAGGGGCACAAATGGACAGTTGTGGGTTGAATTCCCACTCCACTCTATTAAAAATTTCAATCTTCCACTCGGGGAGAATGAAATGTTTAATATTTTTATTGCCTCATTATGGTTATGAGTCAAAGCTCAGTGTTGAGTTCCACACACAGTCTTAAGAATTTGGCAGAAAGTGGAGAACAGAATTGTTATAATAGTTAATGGAGAGTCTTAACGGAATACAATGTGAAGGTAAAAAAAATATTTTACCTGTCGGGTGCTGAACGAGCTGTTGCTTTGATCATAGTAGATGTTTGCATGTCAGTTAGTTTCTTGATACACCTCTGTCCTGGCACTATGTTGCAAACTTCTAGTGGTAAATATGTGTGTTTGTGTTCCTGCCCTACTTGGAGACATGGCAAATGTGGATATCTGAGTTTCATTTTATATTTGTCCATAAAATATTTCGCCACGGTACATTCCACTGTTTGACCATTTTCCAGTTGTAGTGGAAATCTAAAATTACATATTTATATTATAACAATAATAACATTTATATATTTTAATTTTACTTTTACACTATTAATTATATATAAGCCTAAAACATATTAAACATCATATTATTTAACTCTAAAAAATATAAGAAACTAATAAAAAATAAAGGCAAATTTTGCAGGACAGAAAGTGAGATTTTTTTTTCAATTGATTTTATTCTCTATAATGGATGGAGTTGACTAACTAAAGCAGGAAAACACTAATGTAAATGTTCTCCTATCTTATTTAAATTCATTTTCCCGCTGATATCACAATTATTGACCCACAATCATCAGGTTTGAAACTGGCAGAGTTGTGATGAGGATAATTTATAATAATTTGTTTATATTTTTTTATTTGAAAACCAATTCAAAATGACATTTCTGAATTAAAATCATATTATTACGCAATTTGGCTTACTCACTGTATAGAAATTAAATATCACTTTAAAAAATCCAGTTTAATGCATACCACTGGTTTCTCAATAGAAAAATATGTAAATATTACTTATAAAAAGCTAACTACTACTACATTACTTCTTAACTTGATTGTGGTTGTTGTGGGATAGATGCAGATTTCAGAGATAGTTTCCCTCTGCCAACCCTACTACACGGGGATATAGCATGAAGCTAAAAAAACGTAACTGGATTACTCACGATTGCATCTGGGCTGGTCTGCGAGTAACATTGCACACTCTATACTTCCTCTTCATAGTTCCACAATGTGTTATTTCAATTTTGAGTCCTTTTATTTCTTTGGTAAATTTCACTCTTTGAGAATCCGTGAGTGGCTTCCTTTGCTCATTAATATCTCTTATGTCAAGTACTTCACACATGAACTCTATTACAGGTTGTGCTTTATAAAATGCTGTTGCGGAAACTATAAACAGAGATATAAATAATTACGAAATATCTATTATGAACACCTTTCTTGTTATAGGTAAGTAGGTATTTTTCTTCTTTGCTTTCCACTCAATTTCAGGACATTACATGTTGATTGTAGCTTAATGCTGCATTTTGTTTAATCAGAGCAGCAAAACGAAAATAATTTATTATCCTGAGCAGGATTGTAACGCATAGCTGGGCCACAATAGCCTACAATAAATATATCAAATTCAAAACCATCAAAATAAAACTATTGATAAGACATTTAAAAAACTTTTTTATTTAAATATTTCTCATCATAAGTTACATTAGAGAACCAAATATAATTTACTTTAATCTTATAAGAAAATAAAATTATCTGTCTTCTGAAAATATTTAAAATTCTCGTACAAACATTAAACATTATTACTATAAACTATTAATTGTGTTAACCATTATAATTGTTAATTATTATAATAATTATGATTATCAAATACACTAATATAACCAATTAGTTTTATATTAATACATAATTAAACTTTGTGCCATTGTGACTTGGATTGTTTACTGTGTTGAAAAAAATATTTATATTTCCTTGATTTGGTTACAAAACAAATTATGGCATTAAATTCCACCACTCAACATGCAACACCTTTAAACAAAGGAAACAGATTAAAGTGTTTAAACACTAAGTTCCTCCCTCAGCCTACATTGCCATATATGGGATAAAGCCTAAAATTAAAAATACATATTTTATTACCATCAATATTCAACATCATTTTCCACTGGCTAGGTCTGACAGATTGATGGAAACCAAACCACACTTCTCTACCACCTCCTAAGGGATGGTAATATCCTTCTGGAGAGGAAAAGAAAGATCTACCAACTGGTGTATACATCATTGACGGTAAGTGTCTCATCACAACATCTAAAGCAAGGATTGCATCATACGGTATCTGTCTGGTACGGCCCTCTAAAGCTTCTTCAAGTGCAAATAATGATACCTAAAAGTCATTATAAAATCAAATCACATTAATCTTTGTGAATTATTTGAAGTCTATAATATTGTTATTAACATTATATATTTATAAACACAGCAAAATTTGTAAATTCATTTTTCTAAGTAGTATTTTTATGAATGTTAAAAATAATATAATTTATATCTATTAATATTTTAATATTTGTTATTCAATTATTTAATAAGATACTTGTATAACTCACCTGTGCTACCCACTTAATTGTCACTCGGAATATTCTATCTTTTCCTTCACCAGGTAAAATAACTTCTAATTCCACTCTGTCATTACCAATAGGCAAGGGATCTCTGGTGTATAAATTGTTTCTACCATCAAATACAGGTTTTAAAGCACCAAATATCTTATTGTAACAGTTTACCATAGTTTCAACAATTTCTCTATTAACCTATAAGTAAAACACTTTTTTAATAAATCATAATCATTAATATAATATAAGAATCACATAAGATGATTTACATACTTTTCTAGGACACTTATCAGGTTGTATATTGACATCATAATGATGAACAAATCCTCTTGGCATTGATATTTGAAAATGATTAGCGCGAAGCATAATTGGTCGACCTTCATGGCCTAAGTTTGGTCGTCGTGGGCATGTTAACACTGGTAGATCGGGTGGTGGCGGAGCTGAAGGGGAAACAAGTGACATGCCGCCAGATCCACTTGTTACACTGGCTGGTGACGCGCCTATCGCTGGTGCAGTGTTAGGTGCTCCTGGTGCAGCACCAGTGGTACCCGCGGCTGCGGTCGCAGCTCCCGTCACCACACCCACCGCACCTGTCGTGGTCTCCCCCGCTGGAGCTATAATTCAGTTTGATATAAAATAACATTTCTACTTTATCACATATTACATGAAAGCAATAAATATTTGACAGATAAATTGTAATGTCCCTCGAAACATTATTTAGGACAGTCAAACAAAGGATGATGCTGTCGTGATTAATCGTAGCTATAAACATTTCAAGATAAGATGCTTACGTTGACCAACGGGGTACATCTTTAAGAATAATTATATCAACAAAAACTTAAAATAAGAATATACAAATCCCTCGTGTTAAAAATTGTAACAATGTGATAAATGAATGTGGCTGTAAACTGCACTCTATGCTGTAAATTGACATTTGTCCAGCTATTTTGACATCCATAGACAATTATAAAATACTTTTGTAATAATTAGGCACAAACGAAAGGAAATTGAGAATGTAATGTAATTCAGTATATTATGTATTTAATATTTTCAAATTTAATTATAAAGTTGCGTTGATATACAAATTTTAAGTGTTCATAATATTAAATGAACGTTACTATGAATTAAAAGACATGGATCATACATATTTGACTCAATTTTTTTTATCTGCCGTAATTTGGAACATATAAAAAAATTTTTTTTAGAATCGATCTATTTTCAAGTTTTCCTTTTTCCAGAAAGAAAATGTCTATCCCCTACAGTGGTACCATACGACGTTCTGGGGGCGTAGTATCTGCGATTGGAAAACAATTAAGGGCTGTTAATCTTAAGGCTGCAAGACGAATAACCGTAAGATTTGATCCATTTAGTGAAAATGTTACACACACTAGGTGAGAATAGTCTAATTCTTTGTTTTATCATTCATGTGTAAACAATTTAATCACCCTTAATGTTTATAAATAGTACCGAGCTGCTCATAGAATTATCCCTATATAAATATATTTTGATTAGGTTATAAATACTAAATGGTAAATACATTTGTGTATCATAATTTTATTCATTTAAAAAATACGGTCTTTGTTTCAGGAATTTTGTACATTATTTAAGTTCCTCCAAAGTAAGCCTCACGAATCCAAATTGTGTGCTAAAGACAGACATTGTATGTGATCGAAGTGAACCTACAATTGATATTTCTATTGTTCCTTCAATAGCTGGTGAGAGTCACTTTATTATTTTATATAATATTATTATGCTAGTTAAAGATAAATATTTTATGTATTTTAATTTGAATGGTAGAGAATGGTAGCATGGTAGAGGAGTGTATGCTCATTTTTGACATTCATAATGGTGATAGATTACTTTTGAAGTTCACTTCAGTGTTGAGCTTTACAATCAAATTGGCTTATTATTAATACTTATTTTTAAATGTATTTTTAGAAACTGCAAAGATTACCAAAGTAACATTTAAAAGTGGCAATTTAACCTGTCTAGAACTTCTGCAATTATTGAACAAACATATATCATCTCTAGCCCCCCAAGAACAAATCACTAATACAGTACAAACTAAATTAGAAAAGAAGAAAAGGAAGTGAATATGTCTAAGTCCACCAAAGGCAATCTCCATGTTGTTGAAGAAATATATAACCAAATACCAGCATTTACAGATGTGTTCTCCGAAGATACTTTCTATATATTTGTTCTGATATTTGTCATGTCAACAATTTTGGTTGCTTTCATTTTATCTAGGTTTATAACGATTAAGCCTGTAGAATAGTATAGTTGTATGTTGAAAATAAAATAACTAATTATTTACACTTGTTATTCTTTTATTTTCCACATATTTTGTATGTAAGTATTAATTGATAATAATTTTAAATAATAACTTTTAGCCAATTACTTGTCAAGTTTAGTCAACATTACTTACTCTGCACACTGCATTTTGCCTATCAAAGCAAGGAAATAAAAACAATTTTTCTTTTTTTAATTTCTCCAAACAATGATTGAACCCACAACCATTTGGCTTCTAGTAAGAAACTGTCCCACATTACCATAAGTAAAACTTACAAATTTTTTATATTACTAGTGACCCAAACATAGCTACACCCTCATAAACATATTGCTATAGCCAAATTGTTGTTAATAAAATAATAATTAAAATGTGTTGTCATCTTCATAAACTTTCACATTTATAATATTAGCATTTCATATGCAGCATAATGTTGATAGTTTTTAATGTACATGTCCTTGATATCAGCAATATGTGATCAAGTAAAACATATGTAAAAGTAAAATGTAAAAAAGTAAACCAACAAAATTAAAGTATATATTTAGTTTATTAAAATTTTTCATTTACAAAATATTGATCAAAATATTCTTACAAGGCCTTAGAACTCTTGTGCTCCCCAACGAATCTGAAAATATATGTATGTTATTTTAAGTTAAAAAAGTTTTTGTAATTATATGTTACAAAAAATTTTGTTTGCAATTTTGTTTTTTCCTGCAGGTAGCAGAGGGAGCGTAGTGCCTAGTAAACTCTTTTACCTACTTTCTACTCAAATTTCGAGTTGCATGTGAGTGTTAATCGGCGGAACTAAAATTATATATTTTTTTAAATATACTCATTTTCCCCATGTTTACAGTCAGACCGCTCTACTGTGCTACCACTGTTTCCAATATAATAGAACTAACTTTAATAGATGAATATATCATTAATGTAATTTCTTCATCATGACCCAGTAGGACTCACCGGAATTATTATATTTAATTAATTTTCAATTTGTTGTGGTAAAAAAACTGGCATTGAGTGGCAGCACACAATAGAAAGTTATGTAGGAATACATTAATTCTTTAAGAAATACTTACATCTTGATTACGGGCTTTTTGTTTTCTCTCAACTAGTGATGTAAGTGCTTCAGACCGTACAGCTAACGAGTCTATCCTCTCCACGAGTTGCTGGTAGGGGGACAGCGGTTGTGCGCCCATCACTACGTGACCCAATTTTGAATCAATTTTGGCATCCAAACGAGCGTTACGAATCAAATTTACAATCCAACATTCTGCTTCATCAGGCTGCATGTTCAAGTTTTCTGCTAACATTCTAAAAAAGAAATTATAAAGGTTTAAAATAAAATGACAATTGTTTCTTATTACATCGATCCTCTGTTAATTTACTCAATAAATGCCATAAAGTTATAATATTATGAGATAAAAGTATTTATTTGTGTTATACTATACCCAATACTGATAACTTGATGAATGCGGCAGAAAGTTTCAAAAATCATAAGACGGGCGTTCTCAACGAATTCATCGAGACACGCGATCAGGAAAAAGTCTGTCAACAATACTGCTTGGCACTGGTTTAGTTTCCTGCGCGCCGCCTCGAAGTCGAAGTTAACATATAAATGTTCGATGAATTCTGTTATTGGGTCCCTGGAATAATGTTTGTATTATAATAGTTTTTATTTCAGCTTCACGCTGTATCCCTCATATCGGGGTACACAGAGGGAGCCTAGTATTAAGACACTCCGCTCCCCATTTTCCGTCGAATTCTGGAGGTATTGTATGTTGAATGGTGGAACTCAACGCCGCGCTCTGCCTCGACACCAGAGCAAAGAAATAAAAATATTAAACATTTAATTTCCAGTCACAAGTTTGTACCCCTGCGCCCCAACTAGCCTCTTATTATTATTATAGTTGTTGTTTATTATAAATATTTGTAATTCTTAGATAGAATATTAAACTTACTAATTTTTTTTGAGAAATAAACATAAAATAGGTAATTATTGGTGATTGTTTAGTTTTAAGTATTTGTTTAAATACATATGTAAATATATTTCAAAGTTATAATATTTTATAGATATATGCCATTTATAAATACCTGTAAGTATAAGCCTCCTGTTGAATGACTTTGACAAGATCCTTGAGAGCGTTCCGCCGTGATCGATTGATAATAACAGCTGTGGCTAAGTAGCGGAGGATGTGGGGGCACATAGTTTGAATAGCGTTCAAATACCTAAAACCAAGTAAATTATTGAAAATAAAATAAGTTAAAACACTACTTTTTATCACATAATACAAGAAATTCGCTATTACGGTTTTTATGTTATTAAATGTACCTATTGAGATGGAAAAAAAACATTACTCCCGTTTAAGTTTCAAATAACTTGTTTCAGTTTTAGGATCTGAGGAAGAGTGAAGAGCGTAAAATATATATATTTTAGCTTCACACTATTCTTAGAGTTAGCCAGAGAGAATAGAGCGCCACATGTTACATTCCTTTATCGCGTTGTCCACTGTCATTAATCTCTTCATACATATCCTCCGGGGGTCCTCATGACTTTTACGTGACTTTCCTCCAAATCATTGATCATCACCGTGTGTTCTCAAAGGTCTCAGCCTCTCTTAATTATTCTTTACTTTTTTCAAATTATAAAAAAATAATAAGTTCCACTTACAATGGTTTATACAAGAACATTTCGATGATGAGGTCGCGTCCTTTCACGTGGTTGAAGAACACGAACAACGACCAGTGGACCAGCCACGTGCGTTGCTGTAGCGCCTGCATGTTATTGGCGGTAGCGCCTGCGCCGCCATTGTCGATAAATTCACGCAGTTTAGTTAAATCGTCCAGTGCAGCATCCCAGTTTTGCACCAGAATTTCACTTGCGAATTTACCCCAGAGGACGGAAAGATAATTCTAAAAATAAGAAATACCTTAATGCAAGAAACGTTCACAAAATTTTAAAGTATAATTAAGTACAAAGGTATAATATATTAAAACTTATTCAAAGTGTCTTATCGTCATTTAACTTTGTCGTGGCATTTGTTAAAAATATATAAGACTATGTCATTTATTAAGATGTCAGCGAAATTAATAATTCACAAATTTGAAAACGAAAGTGATTATATATCATTAAGTATATTTATTGAAAATAATGGAGAAATAAGCAAAATTACCGAATGGCAAAAGGGTGTAATGAGAAGCAAAAAGATAGATAAGGATAAACCGCGCTTAGTTGTGAAAATAATCACTGAAGAAAAATTAAATTTGTTAGATTTAGATGCCTGCGCTCAAAAGATTGAGAGGTCGGAAAATTTTAGCAATAACATGTTTTTATCAGATTGTCCTTTAGATTTGAAACTGCAACATATTTCTGACGTTAAACAAAATATAGCTAATTGTGAAGGACGCGTGCATTGTAACGAAGATCCTATTTCCGTTATTGACAAAAGTAGTGATGTATTTAAAAAATATTTTAGATCCTCATTACAATCTAACTGTTCAGATTCAATGGATCCTTTAGAATATAGTTTGGAAAGAGTAAAGGAGAATAACGCAAATATTATGGAAAATATTCTTATTCTGAATCGGACGTTAAAATATACTAAAAACCGGGACATGCCCAATCCAAAAATATTGCGGTCGTATCCTTGTGAAGAGTGCGGCAAGTGTTTTGTTTATGAGACTGGTCTTCGACGGCATTATGCTGTTAGACATGCATACTTGGATTCGCAGCCACGATGGCAGCTTGTATGGACGTGCACTGAATGCTTTCAAGTTTGGCCTCAACAAGATTTAGCGCTGGACCACGCAAAGCAATGTTGTAAGGACTATAGTATAAATTGTGTCCGTGAAATTAAAACTTCTTCACTTTTACAGTGTGAATTCTGTGAAAAAGTATTTACAAGTATACCTAGACTGTTAGCGCATTTGAAATTGCATACCGTTACAAATAATTATGAATGTAACGCATGTGATGTTGCCTTTTTATGCTATAAAATTGCAGAACAGCACTGGATGACGTGCATGTGGCTAAAGTTGTGTTATCAGTTTACTTTGCCCAAGATGCTACTATGTAACGCGTGTGACAGAAAGTTTAGGAGTTACGACTTGTTATATAACCATAGGTTTGTATCTGCTTAGCAATTTAATATTATATTTAATCTTTAAAATAATATATGTTTAATATTAAAAGGTACAAGATGGCGCATTTTATACCTAAGACGAATGACGGTAATTTTGCATTAACATCCATGCTGGTCTACCAATGTGAAATTTGTGGTCAGTGGTTCAATGAAGTACCACAACTTCTAGAACACAGGCATCAATTTCATCCTCATTGTGAAAATGGAACACTCTTTAATATTGTAAGATTCTCACAGCTTAAATAACTTTATTGTATTCATCTAACTTCTTAAGACACTCCATACCCCAATTTCTGTTCAATTATTGAGACTTTGACTTGTCAAAATTTGACGAAAATAATTAATTCTCCAAATGGGAATCGAATCCATAAGCATCAACTTTACAGTCTACACTTTGAAAAATCAATCATATGCCCAATTTAATTGAAATGGAATTCATCAAAAAGCATTTATTAAAAAATATATATGAACCTTTTGTGCCTTAATATTTTTTTTTTATATATATTTGTTCAATTTCATAGTATTAGTATTAAAATTGAAAGGAAATAATAAGTAACTCAAGGTACAAGTAGTAAAATTGATTAAAAAATAGTCCTAACATATTTTTTTTTTACAGGATATGCCATTAACAATTGAAGATTAACTGATATAAGATGATATCTAAATATATCACAGAGTGAAAGTGATGTAGCTCAAATTTCCTATATTTTAAAATTTAAAACAATGACCACAAGTCTATTCTAATGTTTGTCTACAAATTGTTAATTTAGGAGATCACTTTCATTTTTAGGGTACAATATGTGAACCTATTATGTTCATGTAGTTTTATCTGATTTCAAAATAAATTGACTTTTTAAGCTCTAGCTAATATAATTTGTTTATTTATAATCTATTTAATGATAGATATGAACAATGTTTAATAAAATAATAATAAATACTTTATTATAAATACATAAAAAAAAAGAATATATAGTTTTTCAAATTATGTGCTAAATCTTATTGGATAAATGTAACTCATGTCATATTAGGTTTTTTAAAGCTTTATCCCACACAAGTAGAGTAGACAGAGAGAACACATTGTAAAGACATACCATCCGCTGCTTTCTCTTTCCAAATTTTAGACATTACATGTTGAGTATGAAAAGTCAATGCTGGGAAATGTAAATAGGTCAATCCCCTCAAGTTGGGTTAAACCCTTAATCATATTTACAATCAGACTCTGGCCTACTGCACATGTTAGGTTTTGGGTAGAAAATTCTATTTTAAACACAGTACAAGCATCAAAGCTTTAATATCAAATCTATAATTAGGAAATTATATGCTTACATACCTTATCAGTAGGGGACATCACTAGCTGACAGAAATACAAATATGATGCTGATTCCACATAATTACCACACTCGTAGCGGTACTTTGCTAATTGATACATACTATCAATCATCTCTATTTTGAACTGTAAAAAATTATAATATTTCTTATTCACTTTAGTATTTATTCAAAATATAATGTAGATCACAAAATTTGGATTTACATTATATAATTTATTTTAGGTTCATACTTTATCACACCACATGTTGTACACTTTCTACCCAGGTGCACTGTTTATTTTATTTATTTTACACAGAGAGTAACTAGCTTTTAGATACTCTATTCCCTGTTAATTTTAATTTTCAAGATATTGCTACATTGGCATGGAAATGCCATATCTTTTCTCTTCTTATCAGAATAAAGAAACAAAAATATTTCATCTCCCAAGTGGAAATGGAACCCACAGGAAATATTTATAGAAAACATAAAATAAAGCAGGAGCATCTTGGAAACAGTTCAAGGGCCCTGACCACTAAGCTAAATGTTCATATTAAGCTAATGTTGTTACCTCAAATTCTTTGTTGGTTGTAAGATAATTTATAAGAGTCTTTGGATCTCTCATAGTTTCAACTGTTTTCATGACATCGTCTCGTTGCATTAGTTTCAAGACTGGTTCAACAGCATCCTGAAGTTCTTGAAGTTGAGATAGTACAAACCCTCTTCTTGATTTAATTTCCTGAAACAATTTTCCTTTTATAACACAAAATAGGTTAGATACAGGGAACCCAGTTGACACTCCATAAACCCACTTTCCATCCAGTTTTTTGATATTGTGTGTTGAACTGAGATGTGTTTTACCAGAGAGAAGAAATCAAAATAATTCATTCTCCCAAAGGGTGATAAAATCCACAAATATTGTGCTTACAGTCAGACACTGTACTTCTGCACCACAATCGCCTTGATGATATTCATGCTGTCTTTAGATACACCTAAAATGCATTCTTTTATCAAGTAAATAAAGGTATAATTATTAACACCATTTAGATATTATTATGTTAAACATTATAATAATATACATTTATTTCAAAATAATTTATGAATTTAAATTCAAAATATTCTTTATTCAAATAGACTATTATAAGCACTGGATTGTCGAATGAACATATAAACAAAAAGCCACCAGTGGTTTGGAAGGCAGTTCTGCTGAGAAGAGAGAAACTCTTGCTCAGTTGCTCTTTTCAATTAGCTTGCAGCTATCCTGCGTCACATTCAATAGACATTAATTCCATACAAGTTTATTCCCTAAATATTCTTGAATAGTGTAATAGCATTACTTGTAAGAATTTTTTTCACAGATACTTTAAATTTCAGTAGTGGCAAATTTAGAATACACCAATAAAGAATATATATTTAAAATTTCCAACATTTTAACTGAGTTATAATACTGACATTCTAATTATATAAGTTTTACTTACTTCTGGTGTATCTTCATCAGGATAAAGCATCCGTCTAATGTCAATCACATAATCAATCATATTAGTTTTACTTAATATTTCTAATTTGGCTTGTAAAAGCTCTGATTGATCATAGGTCTGGAATAAAAGCATCAGTGGTTTAATTTAAACTTTAATTATGATTATAAAATCAACATCAATAAAAATAGGTAAACTTCTAATGCTAAATTTACTAAATATCTTTATAATTATGAATATTTAATAACTTATAGTTTATCTTAAAATGTATAAACCCATGTAAAATCAGATAATCAAGCTTACCTCTTTAGCTGCTAGAAATTCTAACAGCGGAAACACTAGATGTCGATCTAGATATTGACCAATTTTAAAAGTAAGATCGAACTTTGAGTAACTCATGGTTATTTTGGAGTACAAGATAAATACAAGTTAATTATAATAACCATTAAACGATATACTCGTGGTCAAATTGTTGACAGTCCACAAGTCAAAAGGACAAGCCTAGCTGAGCTTGACAACTCGTAACTTTCAATTTCAATTTACATTTTAGTGTTACCACTCACCAACAAAAAAATTAGAGGTTATTACATTATTTATTTATGTCGCTGTTTCCTATTAAAATATTGTGGTAAATGTTAGTATAGTTCCTTAACACTAATACTTAATAATAAACATAATTAAATAATGTAATATATGTACGCTTAGTAAAGTATTCATTCAATTAGGTATATAAGGGTCATACACAAATCGCGACCTAAATGTGTACGAAAAAAAAAAGTGAAATATTTGTTCAAAATCACTCTCATTTAATTCTTATAGATTAACCTAATACAGGAAAAATATGAGACCAGATCATTATTGGTTTTCGAGAAAGATATTCGACGCATAATTTTTTTGATGACCACAGAACGGACACAGTTCTACAGAAAAGTATAAAGTAGTGTATTTGATTGGTTTCCTATTTCTAATAATAATCGTATTGGTTAATAACGACCTTGGTTACAATATGACATCAATATTGTCACGAAAAAATTAAAAAATCATCATTATCTCATTAAAAAATCAACTCAAGTATATTTGTTATAGCTATTGTAATATAACACTCATATGAGTATAACCCATAATCAAAATTTAGTCTTTATTTAGCTAGACAATACTAGTCAAGTACTTTATACTATAGTGTCCAATATATTTGCTTAGGAAATCTACAACATTATTGTATAGCATTCTGCACTCTCCTACATATAAACTGTAAGTGTAAATTTTTGTAAAAAGAGGTCCAAACTCCAAAGTTTTGCTTCACTTATTAATATATTAGATATTATTAGTATAAATTACTTTTTACCATAAAATAAATGTAATACCCGTATTAAAACATACCTCAATATAGATTGTTTTTATATGTAAATACAGTACCATTGTAAAAATATAATTTAAATTCTAAATATGTTCCTATCCACCCTATTTAATGCTACGGCATATACAGTACCATAAGCGACTTATTTAGTCTATCCTTTAATTTTTTATCTGTTCGACAGAATTAGTATTTTATTATCTGTAAAATTTGCTCCGTTTCGGTGTGCGTATTATTGTGCGCTTAGATATATTTATTTATTTATAATCAACTTGGACCCTAATTTGATTACATTTACGAATATTATTACTCCAATATAGAGTATAGTTGTGTGACCTTAATATGTACCCGTAATTTTTTTTATATTTATTATTATGCGCGCCGTTTCTAGTTAGATTGATTTCAAAATGGCGTCACCACAGGAGTGTGTTTATAGATAGACGCGATAGCATGTGTGTTTAAAAAAAAATCTAAAAATAGAGAGCTTGCATAAAGCTAGTTGCATAAATCTTAAAGAAAATGTCTAATACAGTAATAACAAACTATACGGACCTGAATGGACCGTCAACAAAAACTGATAGTTCTGTCGTTGTTATTGTAAACAAGGATGGATCCTTGTCAGTAGACCAAAAGTTACTTGGTACACTAATGGGTAAGCTATTATTTATATTTATATTACTATTTACATATTAACCTCATGGTATAACTTCCTATTTACTATTATACCATATTTTTACACAATTTATTTTTTGTGTTGACATTCTATATTGCCTATAATGAATATATTACGCCTTAAAAATTCATAACACACGAAACATTAAGTTATATATTGCTTAATAATGTAAAATTTTGTATTGTAGTATAATTTATTTTAATAATTAGCAAATAAAATTTCCCGCCAAAACCGCAACATTTGTTGTTTATCATAGAAACTAATATAATTTTGTAAAAATGTTGTAATTCATTTATATATTTTACTTAGGAAGCGATGGATCTCAAGCCGCAGGAATAAGTGTAGTTCGAGTTGGCCATGAAGGACGCCCTGATGATGCCACTGATTCAGAGAATGAAGATGAAAAAGTCCCACATGTTACTCTGTCAGTTGATAGTTATTATAATGAGCCAGATAGCATTATAAAATATGGTAAACATATTATTAATTATAAACATACTATAATTTTATCTTATCTGTTGTCGCCTGTAGTAAAATGGATATAAAGATAGATAGATATACCATTTTTTCTGTTGCAGATAGTGGAGCAGAAATGTTACAATCACTAAGAATAGAAACAAGAGAAAATAGTTTGGTTGGTTTCCAAAATGATCATTGTTATACGCCTCTTACATCACCAAGTCAAGTTTTACCACAAAAAAATGATACATATGCATCTTATGATGATCCAGTGATTGAAATTACACATACTCCACCACCAAAACCAGTTACAACTCCTAAAAAAATAACTATTCTGGAACAACAAATTATACCCAAAGGGAAGAAAATTTTAATTAATTCAACAGAACCCGCTATTATTTTAAAAGGCAATGATGTTCTTACTAAACCTTTGCCAGTTTTATCAAAATCAAAACTAATATATGGAACAGATAAAGTAGAAAGAACTAAATCTATGGATAACACAGAATCTTCATCTGCCAGCTCTTCTGGTGACAGTATACCTGATAGAGATTCAGATTCAGACTATAAAGATACGAAAGAAAAATCAGTCCCACAAAAATTAAGACGACTCAAGTCCAAACCAAGAATATTGAAAAACCAGCAAACTTCGAAAATAACTAAAGTAGATCCTAAATTAGCATCTAAATTAAAGATCAATAAGAATCTTATTAAAAAAGATATAAAAGAGAAGTTATTAAATAAAAATCCAATGTTTGATAAGAAACAGATGGATTTAGATAACATGATACCCGCTACAAAGCTACAAGTGGTTACTACTGTTGTTGATCACTCTAAATCTACACCAAAGTCTGTTGCAAAAGTAATTAAAAAAGAAAAAAAAACACCTGCACATGTGACCGCTCTTATATCAGATATGACTTCACTTTTTTCAACACCCGATGTAATAAGGAGAGTTTCTACTGAGAACAAAGTCCCAACAAAATCTGATAAAGAAACAAAATCTGACAAAGAACCTGTAATTCCTAACAAAAAACAGAATGAAACTGTTAGGTCCCTTGAACCAACTGATATGAAATCTGTTGTCTGTCAACCTGCTGTTACTCCTAAATCTGACAATTTAATTGAATTGAAGCCTATGATTTCTCAAAAGACTTATAGTAAACAGACAAAGCTTTCAAATGTTACTGATAAAAGTATTAAAAACTATGACCCTATGCCACAGTTAGATGATGCTAGCTTAGCTCAGATACTCCAAGACACTACTCCACAGACTATGAAGGTTCAACCAAGTATATCCTCAGCTAATGTTATAAATAGTCCAGGCCTACCTGGTCCACTTTCACCAACTTTAGACCTACTTGGTGGGTTACAACCAGAGGAAGATGGGCTAACAGAAGATTTACTTTTACATGTTGCAAGATTAGTGGAAAGTTCGGAGAATCTACAGGAAGTTATAGATAAGCAAGTTTTAGGTAAAGTGGATACTGTTAGTGCTGCTAAGGTTCCTCCATTAGTTTATCAAGCTCAACCCCCCAATTTATACACTCCACCACAACAGAAGGCAGCAGTCAAAACAGTTCGAAAGGATCCAATAGAAATAGTACGGCGAGATGGCCGCGTCATTACGTTGCCGCCTATCGAAGCACCAGCCACTAGGTCATCAAAAAGGAAAACTCAAGTAGATTCTGTAAATGCAGTTGAAAGTATCCCAGTCCCACCGCTTGTACCAATACAACCTAGTGTCTCAACTCCTGAACCAATAGTACAGCAAGTGTCCAAGCAATATACAAATAAAAAATTAACAAGGAAACAGGATCATGTGCAAGCTTCATCTATAGAAAAAATGTCTGTTGAATCTCAGGAAAGCTGGAACTCTGAGGATGACCCTAATAGGTAAAAGAAATATTCATACTTGGTTTAAATTTTGTCTTTAAATGATATTATCAAAGGAGCTTGACACTATAAAATGTGAATTAGAGACTATTTTGCACAGTGAGTTAATCTATCTGTTTGAAGCAATGGTTTTGGGTTCAATTGAATTTTCCCTGCTCTAGTTGACAAAAGGCTACCACATTGGAAGTATAAAGCAGAATTCTTTATAATGTTTTTTTTTTTAAAACAAAATGTGAAAGTTTGATAACTTTATAGGACTTATTTTTTGCAGGTTATGGTGTATATGTAAGCAACCACATAACAATAGGTTTATGATATGCTGTGATAGTTGCGAGGATTGGTTCCATGGGAAATGTGTTAATATCACCAAAGCTATGGGCCAGCAAATGGAAGAGCAGGGAATTGAATGGAGGTGCCCTAATTGTGTGAAAAATACAAAAAATAACACAGCCGCTAAGGGCACAGCGAAGGTAGGCCATTGTTTTATAGAAATGGAGATTTGCATATAGTTAGTAGAGACATTAGAGATTGTAATTTTTTTTATTTTTTTTTCATATAAACTAAAATACCTACTGTGTGTTATTTATAGTAGTTAAAGAGAATCCTGTGATGTAAAGTTATATTCATACTAGTGGGCGCGCGCAGCTTCGCCCGCTTATTTGTACACTTAGGGGCCAATCCTAAAAACCATGAAACACATGTTCAATAAAATATTTTTAACAGTCTGAATTTAATTTTTTATAAAAATCGGTGCCGATTTAAAGATTTTTCCATACAGACTTTGAACCCCATATTTGCACCCTTAGGGGGAGAATTCTAAAAAACCATGAAACACGTGTTCAATGAAATATTTTTAAGAGTCTAAATTTCAAATTTTATAAAATCGGTGGCGATTTATTGATTTTTCCATACAAACTTTCAACGCCTATTTCGTCCCTTTAGAGTTAAAATTTTTCAAAGTCCCTTCTTAATGGATGTCCAGATTACGAAAATAAACGTCTGTCCAAATTTCACGTTTCTACGCACAGCGGTTACGGTAATCTGCAAAATTTTAAAAATAGATATAATATTCTTATAGTCTAAGTATTTTCAGACTCTCTTTATTTATTTAAATATATAAAAAAATAAGAGGCCATCGCGTCGCATTTGTACAACATGTGACTATAAGGGCAAATGCATTAAAAGCATTTTCCATCTTTGGCAAAATAAAACGCAAGTTTTACCACTCAACAGGCAATTTATAAAAATGAAATGTTTTGACATTATGTTTTTTCCACCTAACTCTATTATACAGGGTGGAAGAGGCAGCGTTCCTTTTACTGAAACTGCATATAGGGTAAAATATTTGAAACCCAGAACTAAAGAAATTAATTAAGGTACCTCAATAGTTTGGACATATATTTTTTTTTCATTTCACGATTTTTATCCATACCTGTATTTCGTGTGACGCACACATACGTATGTGACGTTGCCGCTTTGACAGATAAGTGTGTGCGTGCCTATGTTATACTTTACAAATGGCGTTTTATTTTAAAACGATATTTTTATTATTTATTTTGTTTGAAAAAATAACTTTTTCATTTTTGAGAATATTTTTTTTTCTGAATTATATTAGGCTTTTATAGAGTAGATAAAACTGTGGTTTCATTTAAAGTGGTGCTGACAATTCCACCCTGTATAAAGCTTAAAGGGGCCATTTAGAAATTACGTCGCGAATTTCATGGTTATTTGATTCCTCCCATGTCCTTGTCACATTTGTAACCTCTACCTAGTGTGACGTCTTATATTTTGCTATTTCACACCTAGAAATTATTAAATTAAAATGACAGTTCTGTTATTATGTTTTTTTAGTATATTATATTTTTGAAATGTGATATAACTAAATTAAGGATCATTGTCACATAATGTCCCTCTTCTTCAACACCTTTCACACCCCTTAACGAATTTATGAATGACTCCAATGTTATAAAAAGAAAATAAAAACTAAGTATAATACAACAGGTGCCGACAACACCAAGGGACTCAGACACCGGAGTAAGTACACCACCACCTATCACAAAAGAGTTAACCTCAAAAACTACTTGCATTGTTTGCAAGAGGCCCGCACGAGCCAGTAGTATATACTGCAGTGATGCATGCATATTAAAACACGCCCAAGACTCTCTAGGAAGTCCGTCCCCCTCCACCAAGGCCGACTCTAGCGAAAAATCTCCTGAGAAAACTAATTCTGACTCACGGGTATGTAGATACACGCCTTTGCATGAATCAACACAACTATTCGTATAATTAGAATGTGTTATATGTTTATTGATTCTTATTATTTCTTTCTTTTAGTTTATTGTGTATGAAAGAAAAACTGGCAGGCTCCTCGCTGGCCCAAATGCCCCCACAGCAGAGAATTTAAAAGCTTGGCTCCAAAAGAATCCTACGTTTGAAGTAGTACGTCCCGGAACACTAAGTGCCACTAAACCAAATGTAGCGAGGAAAAAATCCTACAATGAACCCAATAAAATTCAAACAACCCTTAACTTTGCTAGAATTCCTAAAAAATCTGTGGAACAGTCGCCCAGTTTACCTAAAACACCACAATCAGAGGTTAAAGAAAAATTGATTAAAGCTGCTCCTTCATTGAAGGAGGAACCTAAAACTCCATCCCCAAAGACGCCCGTGACACCAAAGTCTCAACAATTACCAATATTCGAAACGCCTAAATCATCGACAAAAACTTCAAATGCACAAGTACCAAGTGAGAAGAGGAAGCCAGTCCGAACCACTCTGAGTAGATCCCAGTCGCTAGTAGAAAAGGTATTTTAATTTTATTATTGTACTAGCGGACGCGCGCAGCTTCGCTTGCTTATTTGCACCCTTAAGGGAGAATTCTAATAAACTATGAAACACGTGTTCAATGAAATATCTTTAAGAGTCTAAATTTCAAATTTTATAAAAATCGGTGGCGATTTAAAGATTTTTCCATACAAACTTTCAACCCTTATTTCGTCCCTTTAGGGTTAAAATTTTGCAAAATCCTTTTTTAGTGGATGTCCAGATTACGAAAATAAACATTTGCCCAAATTTCACGTTTCTACGCACAGCGGTTACGGCCGTGCGTGCGCCTTAACCTCAGTCAGTGTGAACACGTATTTTTATATATATAGATATACTTGCATCCCTTATTTATAATCCTCATTTATAATAACATTTTTAAACTTTATTTTTATCAAGATAAAATAAATTAATGGCTGCTAACTAAAATTAAAATCAAATCAGCTTCACGCTCTATCCTGCACACAGCAGAGGCAGAGGGAACCTAGTGTTAAGACATTCCGTTCCCCACTTTCACACTACATTCTACCGAATTCTGGAGGCATTGCGTGAATTGGCAGAATTCAACGCCGCGCTTTGCCTCGATACCAGAACGAAGAAATGGAAATATAAACGTAAACAAAATTTCACTTCCTCGAGTGGGGATCGAACCCACGCCCGCCGCGTTACACTCCCTTGTGCCGCTGCGCCACGACGGCCTAAGTAAAATTAACATATAAAATATAATATATAATAATAAATAGCTCTCCAGCTTTATTGATATTTTTATTTAATGAATTATTATTTATCAAAACAATAATTCATTCATAATATTTTTTTTAAAGCTGAAAACATTAGTTAATTTGTAAACTTTACAGAGTAAATACAAAGGCCCTAAACTCTAAAGTGCTAATTTTGATTTTAAACAGTAATTAGTCGTAAATCTTTATATTCAAAAGTTAAGATGGGAAACTTCCGCACAACGCACAATTACTCATATACGAGTATCGAATAGTATGACGTAATATAAATCATATACATAGTCCATAATAAAAAACATGTAAATTTTATAACATGTGGAAAGATACTTTAAATGCTGAACTTGTTAGTTTACTTTATTATATATAGTATGTCACAGTAAGCCGGCCGTTATGAAACAAAAAAAAAACAAGTGCCAAATAGATAATTGATGAACAAAATGTCTGTTTGTCCATTTACACTGTTTTTTACAAACTACTATCAAAACTGATAGTTAGCCTTGACTTGTTTGCATTTTGATTATGGATGTATAGCATATTCATGGTAATAATTTCGTAGCCGGCAGTGTCGCCGTCTACCTCTCGCCGTAAAGACACTCTCGACAAGAGAATCAGGATGGGTTCAGAGGACCCCATCCGGGATAACGTGAGGAAAGCCCTTCAAGAACAGATCTCCCAACGCATGGCAGAAAGTGACGGACCCAAGTTTAGTGAAGATGAAATTATAGAATTTGCAAATGAAACGGAAAATGAGTTGCACGAACTTTTCAACCGTGATGTAGGCATGAAATATAAAGCGAAGTATAGATCCCTGATGTTCAACATCAAGGATCGGAAAAACTTGTCTTTATGGGAAAAGATCTGTGAGCGCGTTATCACACCTAAGCAATTGGTATGTATTGAGAATTTTAAGTCCAAGATTTAAATATTGTGTTGAGGTTAAATAATTTAATTTCATTATTATATTTATGGCTAGGTAAGACTGTCGCCTGAAGAATTGGCGAGTCAAGAATTGGCTCAATGGAGAGACAAGGAAGCTAAACATCAGTTAGAATTAATAAAAAAATCTGAGATTGACCTTTTAGCCGCAAGCAAGACCTACGTTTTGAAAACTCACAAAGGGGAAGAGGTGAATAATATGTTCATGATAAACTTTTGATTTATTTGATAATCTAATATATTGAATGTTAATATGAAAAATGTTTCAGGTTATGGAAACAAAAAAATCTGTATCAACGGAATTGGATCCGAATGTGGCGGTAGAAGATTTGGTATCAGCTTTAAATGACGCCGTCGGAGATGGGTTACCCGAGACTGCGCCTCAAGAACCGTACTTATTAATTTGTTATTGCATTCAACTCATACAAATATTTATTATAAAGTTTGTTAATGTTATTACGAAACTAATTCACAGGTCTAAAAAAGGAGACTCCCATAAAAAACATGGCAAGAAAAAAGATAAAGATGGTGAAGGTCCCAGGAAAAAAGATAAAGAGGCAAAAAGAGATTCCGAGAAACGGTCATCTAGATCTTCCAGACGAAAGTCGGATATCAAGGAAAGGGAGTATCGTTCATCACGGCGGTCCCAAAGAAAGTCAAGGTCTCGGTCAAAATCAAAAGATAGATCAAAAACGGAATCCAAGGAGAAATCAGAAGTTAGAGATCGTTCAAGATATAGATCTAGGTCGCGGGCTAAACCAAAGAGGCCGTCCAGGGAACATTCCAGATCAACTTCCAGAGGTGTGGAGAGGTCGCGGTCGCTGCGCCGTTCGCACTCTAGGGCGCGGGAGCACAGGGCGCGCTCCAAGCGGCGCAGTGCGGACGACAATTTCAAACACCGCTCCAGATCTCAAGAGGCTAGTTTTAACAAGAGTAAGAATGAGTAAGTATGGTTTTTTTATTTTTATTAGTTTATTATTTAGGGAGAAGTGAGAATGTTTCGCTTACTTAGAATTGAAGTTTTAAATTAAATCGAAAATAAGTACAATGATCAATTAATACTACTCGACGACTTTTTTTATTTCATTAATTAACCTAAATTTATTTATCTATATATATTTTAATTTCTCAATTTTCAGCTCTACTGATTCTGATTCATTAGAGAGGCCAAAATCTGCTATGATGAAGGAAGTACATCCAGAGTATGATCCTCATGAACCCATGGTTACTTCAGCATTTTCTGAAGAAGATCTAAGAAAATCCAGAGAAGATATATATGAGGACACTTACAATAATGAAATATCTGAATATGGCAATGTTGAGTATGATCCCTCAAAGACATTCTCTATAGATGCCAACGTTACTATATCTCCACCTAAATATAAACCAAAACAGGATAAGTCTGGTATGCAATATCTCTACATAAACTAATTTTCACTCAATAAACTAGGTAAAGGGTAGTGCACTTTACCTACATTATCCAGTTGTTACTGAGATTAGTGCATGAAAATAAACGAACTATAATATTAAAGAATATATCTTAGTTTTTTTTATATAAAACTAAAATTTTGAATAAATAATTTATTTTATAAGGTGGCAATAAACATTTAGTATATATATAATTCACAATGCTTATGTTACAAATGTTTAACAGAAGCTGAGAGCGACCAGGAACCTAGCAGTACAGTGGAGCACTCGGCTGCTACTGTATGGAATGGCTGCATAAACATGGTGGACGTGGCCAGGTTTTATGTGGCAGGGCATGAGGTATGCAGACTGCATATGTAAAGAAACATTTTTAGAAAACAAAGGATAAACATTATTAAACAAATATTTTTATTTTTAGTGGATATGATTTAAAGTTATATTTAAATATAAAATCTACTTTAATCTAATAAACAGAAAAAAACTTTGGTATCAATAATTAACAATAAAAAAATATTATATAGGTTTCAGGCAATGCTGTAGATTTAGAAGAAGATCTCCCTGCAGAATTAGATATAGTTGGTAGAATAAAGCCAGATACAGTTTGGGATTACATTGGTAAGATGAAACGTGCCAGCAATAAGGACATTATCGTATTGAAACTCCAGGCTGCCAATGATGAGGAGAGAATGCAATACATCGCATTGTACAGCTATCTTAGCAGCAGGCATAGGTTGGTTTATTTGATTCCCTAAGATTGATTTTATTTTTATCAATTTTTAATATTATAATTAATTTTAAGAGAGCACAATTTTTTGCCAAACTTAGAAAATAACACAGAAAATAGTACAACATTATGAAATTAGTATTTTCTAGACTTCTCAATGTGTCTTTAGAAATCTCAAGTTCATGTCCTATGAACGAATGTAATAATATAACATACATGTTTGTATAACATATATACATATGTTACAATTGCTGGAGTTAGTAATAATATGAATGTTGTTTACATAATGAAAGATATAAGTACTTATTGTATATTTTCAGATTGGGAGTAGTAAGAGTGTCACAAACACTCAATATAAAAGATTTCTATATAGTCCCATTGCCAGCAAATACATCTCTACCCTCAACCCTTCTACCTTTGGACGGTCCCGGCCTCGGAGACGTTAAAACCCATCTACTTATCTCCATTATCATTAGACAAAAGAGAAAACGCCCGGGGTCCATGACACCACAAGATATTGTACCGGCTAAGGTTAGTTGAAACCAGACAGAGCAAGCATGGCAATGTAAATAAATATATATTTATGAAATTTTGGAGAGTTTATTTTTATTGTAAATATTACTCTGTGCTGTTGTATATGGATATGAGTATTGGATTGTATATATTATTATTTCTTTTAGTTGATATATTTATCATGTAGAAATTATAAATGAAGACATAATATATTTAGAAATAATATGTTGTTAATTATATTATTTTAATAATATTACTTATTATTTGTTATATCTATAATATTGTTGACGTATTTGGAATATTTTATTTCCTTTCATCCTTATCCCATTTACTTTATGTATTGTATACTAAGCAAATGTCTATTAAGTCTAAATTCCAAATCAATTTCAAAAAAATATTTCAAAGTTCTGATATTGTAGTTAAAAAAAACTAATTCATATAATATAATAGCCCACCTGTACTGCATAACATTGGTTAGCAACAAAATCGTATGTGTATCGAAATAAATGTCACTACCTTTTTTATAGTATTACATGCTACATATGTAGTGTTGAACATAACATGTTAACATAATTATAGTTAAAAAAAGGAAAAACGCATATTTCAAAATGCCAAACAAACACCAATTGTGTGAATTATTAATTACATATAATAGTTATTACCCTCAGTAATTGTAGCCACTGGTGGTTTTTTGAATCCTAGTAACATCATCGGAAGAGTTTTTTAATGTTTTTTTAAGGAGGTAGACAGAACCTTGTGTGACTGCTATCACAACCGCCCAATTTCGAGACATTGCGTGTAGAGTGATGGAACTCTACGTCGCGCTGTCTCGAGTGAACACAAGTCAGACGATGTGCCACGACAACGTCAACCCAAGTTTTAAGAATATAAAAAAATCTCGCTGATTTTTTCTTGCGCCTTTCTTGGGTCTAAGGCAGTAAATTTAGTGAGCTAACTAGCGAATTTTACTTTAAAAAAGTTAACATGTATTGTGACTTTTATTTTAAATATAATTATTTGATATTATAATAATAGTATATTTATTGTAGGTGGCGCGCGAGTCTCGCAAGAAGTCGTACACGCCGCCACTGTCACCTCGCCGGCGCGTGCTGCCGCTGCCCACCTACCCCTCATCAGCTCTCTCAACGTCTGTCAAAGACAAAATCGCTGCGTCTCTCGGTAATTACGACGTATTTAATACCATTTTTTAAATGTTTTATCTTTAGTTTACTAAATAAAGTATACAAATACTATACCCTAAAATTTTTATAAAATCGTTAAATACATAAAAGTGCATTTCAATTTTACATTTAGCTAGCTACAGCTAGACGCCATGTTGTTTTACTGTGACATGTTTGTTTACAAGACGCTATAACGTCATACTATGGTTTTTTTTATGAACTATGGTCTTCCATAGTAAGAAAACATTTCCCGATTCTCAAATGCACATTTTTGTCATATAGACTAAGATATTCAGTTAATACAGTTAAAACGATTTTTTTTTTTCGTTTTAATATGGAGTATCAAAAACTTTTGAAAATTTAACTATCAAAAGGTTTACAATAAAATTTTATAACTATTAAAATAATTTAAAAAATCAAAGCAATATATTTTTATTTTTAAAACAGCGGCGGCAGACGACGAAGAAGCTTACAGTCCGGGGTCGTCGTCGGGAAGTAACAGTGCTTCAGCGCCCTCCCTGCCACCAAATTCTAACACACTTCGAACAAAAATGGAAGAATTGAACCGCCAGATTGAAGAACAGAAGCAACAGATATTAAAGATGACAAGAGCCGATTCGTCGTCAACAAGTGGAGAGGTAGAGTAATTTGTAAAATTTTGGACGAGGTCGAAAAATATTGACTGGTCAACGCGATCGCTGTGGATTCCCACTAAGTGGAATCAATTATTTTATTTCCTTGCTCTGATAAAAAAACAAAGCGAGTTAAATTCCGTAGCTCAATACACAATGTCTTAAAATTAAGCGGAAAGCGCTGTTTTAATACCAGGTTCAATTTGTCTGTCATACTAAAAATAATATTCTATGCGCTTAAATGTGTACAATCGATTATTAATTTGTATAGAACGAAGCGTACTCCCCGTCGCGGCCACTGACACCGCCCGCCCCCGCCCCTGCCCCCGCCGTGCCGCTGGCAGACATCGCTCTGCCCTCCAACCTGCAGGAGATCCTGGCCACCATCAAGCAACGCTCCGAGACCGCGGCCGACGTCGACATGCGCACAATGCCTTTGTCTTAGCTCGACATTTATTTACATTTATTTTTATAATAATACTTCATTTACGCTGTGCAGTGTAGCCTTAAGTTTTATATGTTATTATAAATATGAAATATTTCAGTGCATTCATATACAATTTAATATAACTTGATACATATTTAAGGAAATTGAAATATGCAAAGCATATATCGTTTTAGTAGACTTGGATTGAATTGTGTGCAATATCTATGACAATGTGAATTGTCACATTGTGCTCATTGGAGCACATTTCAAAATTACCAAGTGTGTATATTATAACTCTCACATAGAAAGTGTCTCTCAAGTTTAATTATGTTTAATACGTTGTACAAAAATTAGAATTATAGTTACTTAAGGAAATGAATTATAGAAACATTTTATCATAAATTAATATACACTTCTAAATCTAAGAAATAAAATAAAATAAAGATGTAAAATGTGATTTATCTGCCATTTTTATTTATATATTTTCATCATCATACAATGTCCTCTTTGAACTATATTTTTTTTCTTGGAGAGATGGAATTTTTTTCAAGTTTACAGACTTAAAATTTTTTAATATAGCCTCTTTGGCTAATGGAGAACTTTCTAATTTTTTTTGTAGAGCCATTATTTTTGTTGCCATGAGTTTCCGTCTAGGAATATGTCTTAAAGAATATTCCCAGTCCCCAGTTAACCTTAAATCTAATAATATTGGTATCATATGGTTAATGTTCAAATTTTTCTTTGACCCTGGGGCCCACTCCAGGTATCTATCTAAAGGTAGCTTGGCCATTTTTAGTCCATCCCTCTTTGCTTTTGCAAGAGACAGTGGTTCATTGTTCATCTGCAATGAAAATTATTAGATTTTTAAACAAAATATGAATTATACTTTTAAATAAGGGCTTGTGTCTGTAAATGCAGCAGGTTGTAGATTCGTTTCTGATTTGGAATATTATAGAGGAAATGAAATGATTTTTATTTCTTGACTCTGATGTCCAGGCAAAGCGCGGCGTTAAGATCCGCCAGTTAATTCAAATATAAGTTTTAAATATTATGCCCAAGTAACTGACGTTAATCACTAAAGATGACCTGTGAAGATTTTGTGATACTATAGTAGGCTGTAAGAGATATGGAACATTTGGTTTGTATGAGAGAATGATATAAGTTCTGAAAGGTCCCCTTCCTTTCAGAAATTATCTAGCATAGTCGGTCAGTAGTTAAAAATATGAGCCAGTGTCATCAACTTATATAATGATTTTAGATTTTGGAATACAGAGATCCCAAAGGTCATATATTATAATGTGGGATATAGATAATAAAAAATATTCACCTTATCAACCATACAGCCAACTATGTAAATTGCATCAGGATCAAAAGATGTTAATTCTTCTCTACAATGAGGTGTGAGATAAACCAAATTTTCCTTAGGGAACAAGTCTAAATAGCTCTCCTTGTGAATATTCATTGGAAACCATGGCTCATGCAATGAAGGTATATTTTTACATAGTTGTTTCATAAATTCTCCGCTATGGTTTATGTTACATAAATGCAAATTAAATGGTTCCTTGTGTAATCTGTTATCCCCAAAGAGAAATGTTACTTGTTTAGCAGCATTAGTTATTTCTCTCCACACCATATGCTCCTCATATGAACAATCAATAACTAAAGATTGCCCGTATGTCAATGATCTCAGAGTTCTGTAATTTAATTAAACATATAATGAATTAAAGCAAGCATTTACATTACAGACTGTTATGATGCAGGGTAACTGTAATGCAATGGTTGTAGGTTCAATCCGCACTCAGAGGAATGAATTATTATATATTATTATTCATTTAATATTTTCATTTGTTTGCTCACTTTGTGCTCAGAATGGAGACCAAGGCACTGACACATCCTCTCTCAACAAATCTGATGACAGTGTTACTAAAGACTTTAGTCTGGCGCCAAGGCAAAAGTCCGTCATTGAGTTCTGCCACTCAACACGCAATGCCATGAAAAAATCGTGTGGGAAGTGGAGAATGGAGTGTTTTAACACTGCATTCCCTATCATGTTATGATTGGGATACTTATATCAAAATTACTAATATAACATTCTTAAATACCTGTAATTATCAAAATTATTGATAGATTGGTCCCTAATTCTAAGAAACAGTGACAGATGTTGGATACCATAAAGTAGATCATCTGGATATTCTCTAAACTCTGGAGTTGGGGAATTTTCAAACTCTTTTCTTTTGGCTTCTTTTCTTGCCTAGAAAAAACAATTTTATAGGTAATACAGAGTTTCATTTTTCCAAATAAAATATATTATATCTCTTAAATAAAAACTGCATAAATGTATTAACTTTTTCATTTTCTTTTTTCTTTTCAATTTTCCAAAGAAAAGTTAGATAAGAAGACCTTTGATTTCTACTAGATAGACTTAGTAAATGCCGCCAATGATCTAATTGAAGAGTATCTGGTGCAAATCTTCCGTCTTGACGCATTACTTCTACTTCTAGCATTAAGACTCTTAATTTTTTTTCCACATCTTGATCTCCCTTACACAATTGTGTAATTATATTATCTAAAACAAAACGGTTAATATACTAGAAATGTATATATGGATCAAATAATTTAATTGGTGCCTTTGTAAGACGTTGGAAAGGTTATGAAGTAAACAAATATCACTTACCATAATCGTCCTCATTGGGGACCTGGGTTACGTAGAGCCGTGGTATTCGCTGAGAATGTTTTAAATTAGTACGGTTTCTTTTTAATTCAGAATATACCACAGAACGTCGCATATGCGTTAAGAATGATCTCAAGCAGTACATGATTAATATAAATTTAAAAGCTATTTATTTTTTGTCTAATATATCTTTTAGATCAATATTAATTATTCGTATTGCTTTTCAATATAAGTATATCATTATAACGAATATTACTATATGGTTTCACTTTGCAATTGAAAAAAGTCAATTTCAAACTTGGTGTTGGTCTCGAGCTTCGAGCACGTCAATTTGATTTTAAACACAGAACACATTTCACATTTGATTTTGACAAATTGACAATATAACTACAGAATATATAAATACAGAATATGTACTTCAACTCTAAACATCGATTTTAGGTCCAAATTTGAATCCAACATTCGTTTCAGGGATTTCTTTCAGATATAATATAATCAAAAAGAAAATAATCGAAAGGCTCTGGTAGAGCGAAAAATAGATATAGATATCTATTCAATGATGTTTAGATTAGATGATTTATCGTCACTTTTGGCGTGAGTCGAGTGTACTAGTGAGAGCGCGAAATAAACAATAGAGGCACGAGCCACTAGACCCACTAGCACATAGTTCCAATTTCAATTCAAGTTCAACTTCAATAAACTTTTAAGTTAATCTGTATTGATAATGATGCTATATCGATATGTTTCTTTATCGTATTAGTTAATTATTTCTCTGTGGTAAAAAGTTAACTTTAACTTACAAGGTACGTTACTTTAGTTATGTATTAGATTAGGTAATCGACTATGTACCTAAATTATTATATGAATTTCGATTTCTCGTAAGTTGAAATTGGAAATATTTCTAATGTAAGAATAGTTTTCGTCTTATCGTTTTGAGAATTTTATTTGATATTCATATTTCTGTTTACACTTTCTGAAATTCATAACTACAATAATATACACAGACACATTATTATAATAAATTTCAAACAATTCTAATTCAAATGTTAATTTACATTAAATAATTCCTACTAACGTTGTTTATTTAAATAGAACTGTGCCTTAATATGTAGCGAAGAATATTTTTATCAGGCAGGGCGGCCTGCCTCTTAACCTCCAATTTATATATTTATTATTTTCAGAGACCACAACGATGGTTGGAGTTGGGCTATTACGCCGATCCATTATAAATGGCACCTTGTATTCTGCTGCGGCACTCAGATTTGCTTCCAGTCAAGCAGAAAAGAAAGTATATTTTGATGTATCAGCTGATGGCGAACCTTTGGGGCGAATTGTTATGAAATTAAATTCTGACGAAGTTCCCAAAACTGCTGAGAATTTTCGAGCTTTGTGTACTGGAGAAAAAGGATTTGGATACAAAGGCTCATCATTTCATAGAATTATTCCAGATTTTATGTGCCAAGGTGGTGATTTCACTAACCATAATGGCACTGGTGGAAAATCTATTTACGGGCGAACATTCCAGGATGAAAATTTTAAACTGAAGCACACAGGCCCAGGAATTTTATCCATGGCTAATGCTGGACCCAATACAAATGGTTCCCAGTTCTTTATCACTACTGCTGCAACACCATGGTTGGATAGAAAACATGTTGTCTTTGGGTCAGTTGTTGAAGGTATGGATATTGTAAGAAAAATGGAAAGTCTAGGTTCTAGAAATGGGAAACCTTCAAAGAAAGTTGTTATCAATGAATGTGGTGAATTAGATTAAGGAAAATGTGTACATAGCTGTAGGTCAAAATGTTGTTAATGCATTTATTTTGGTTCTCAATATGTGTATAGTTATTTTATAAAATAAATTGTGTAGATAGTTTGGTATTTTATTTAGACTCTTAGCAGCAAAATTAAAAAGTATAAATACTTCTTATAATTATTATAAATACTTTGGTTTGCGCTACAATATATTTATTACTACAGATAATCTTATTTTAATTTATTAATAATATTTGTCTTAACTCACAAGTAGAAACATGCTTTAAAGCACCTTGGATCTCTGGATATTTCTAGGTATTGTCAGTTTATTTCTAGATTATACTTTCAAGGCAACACTAGTAGAATAATTTATAATATTGTTTTCTAACATTTTCTGAATAATTGGAAAAATATACATATATAGGTATTTTAAATTCTTGTTTTTTTTTCTTAAATTTTTTGCCTTTTCCATGCTTAAAATTAAGCAAATTAATTATCTACGCTAACATCACAAAATTTGTTTACTTGATGCTACTTGCATTTATTTTTAGAAATTACATACATTGAAAAATATTTTTTCTGGTCGAAAGTCTGATTAACGAGGAAGACTATGGTTAAGAATAAATCAAATCAGCTTCACGCTGTATCACGCATACAGCAGGGTAGGCAGAGGGAACCTAATGTTAAGACACTCCGGTACCCACTTTCTGTCGGTAGAACTCAACGTCGCGCTTTGCCTCGACACCAGAGCGAAGAAATGGAAATATAAACGTAAACAAAAATTTCACTTCCTCGAGTGGGGATAGAACACAAACAACTATCGCGATACAGTCACACCCTTGTGCCGCTGCGCCACGACGGCCTCTTAACACTATAGAAGTGGCGAAGACTATACTTATATTTACTAAAGCTATATTAACTACTATAAATCATTTCAATGGACATCCCATAGCCCTCATACATATAGAATGTGTCTTAGTTGTTTTCATTTACTATGCAGGCGAAGCTGCAGGCTAATAAATACTGTGGAAATAGTAAAATGAGATTTAAAGGAAATAAATAAAAATGTACATAAAAATATGTATGCAATTTTATTAATCACTAAATGCAACAAATTAGTTTAGAAGTTGCTATCATCAAACTATCATCATTCACAATCGACATAACAACTTTATCAAGTACAGCTAAGTCAGTATCAAGTCTTAGAACCTATTGTAATAAGGCATTTTTAGATATAACACTCTTCATATCAAACTATTTCTCTCTTAACAAATATATGACAAAAATTTACACGGATGCTTCACTTTGTCTTTTCTTAATATACAAGATAAATATTCAGTTTAAAAATATTTTATACTAAAATAACATTACTACAATAGTAATTGAGTTCTTTAGATACAGCAGCCTATGAATTGACATTTAGATATATACAACAAATTTTATACCAAATTATATTAAAAGAAAGCAATTATAAACTTGTTGTACTTTAGTGTACAAATAATCTGGATTTTTGTCTAAGAGTTCTATCAGCATAAGAAACAAAGGAAAAATCTTTTAATACATTTTGGATTACAATACAATGGTGGAAAAATTATAAAAAATATTTTTTGACTATTCAACTCTTTTCCAAATTTGCTAACTAAGTTATATAATATTTTTTTAGCATGTATTGCAGAATCTCGACATTACTAGTATGAAAAATAATATGAATACCGAAGTAAATTTTTTAATTAATACATAAATTGCTACTTGATTTAAACAATTCAATATTTAGTTAGAAAAATTAAATAGAGTTCATATAAATTTGTTAATTTACACTCTCATCACATTAAAGTTGCTCTCGGCACATGAGATCAAATAAATACAGTTTTACGTTATTATATGATTTAAATAACTGGAGATATTTGTTAATTGTTGTTGTTTTTTTTAAAAAAATAATAATAATGAAACATTTTTGTACTTATCTGATGTTTAATATAATTGATCTACTGCACCTTTATGTAGTAAAATGTTCTAAACTAAAGGATTTTTACAGGCTTGCAGGTAATGTAGTCAGTAATTATTATTGGTTTATTTTTAGCAGGGCGGATAGAGGTAAGGAAGACCATTTCCGTGTAAGAAAAAGTGTCCAACAAAACAGATTAAAGAAGAGTGGTCGTAGAATGAATGCCGTAGGATAATTTAAAAGAATGTAGCGTGTTCTTCGCAGATAAGACTATTTGCGTATTTTCGAGAGAAAATAGAGATGCAAACAAGTCGAGTCATTAAAAATATTAATTATCCAAACTCAGTATACTTCAATTTTTCTATAATTGGTCAGTTCATAATACCAATTTTTCTATATTACAGTTAAAATTTGCGCCATTGCAGTCGAACTTTGAACTACAATTTATTGTTACCTAGCGGACCTTTTCAGCTAAATCCTCATAAGAGATGGGTCTCCTTACCTCCTTCCATAATTTTCAGTTATTTTATATTGTTTAGGTGGCATGCTATAAATTTAATAAAAAAAGGAATGTTTTTTCCAAAATAATGAATTTTAACAATTAAATATTTATTTTCTTTCATTTAATGATAAATTACATTACTATTAAAAGTTTAATTTTTATAAAAATATTGCTTTGCACAGTCCAATATACTAATAGATCTTTAAATATGTGAGATTGTTATTTATTTAAAATTGCACATATTTAGCTAGTATTGTAAAGGATATTTGGTATTATTAGGAGATTTATAGCTTTATATCTTATTTAAGAGTTGTTTAGTGCTTGTTTTGATAAAATTCCCATTAATGTTAAAAAGTTATGTTATGACAATGACATAATTTTTTTCCTGTATTTGTAAAAAATTAAGTACAATTCTGATTTAATTCCAGAAATAGTTTAGAATAAAATACAGTATTATTTATGGCAATTTGCATTTTTAAATCTAATAAATTTACCTAGGCATAGTTAGGCCAAAATTATAAGCGGAACATGCACAGTGACAGCAAAAGTGATGTGAGTATTAAACCTATTAAATTACGATCATTTTGACTATGAACACAAAATAAAAACTTACCGTTTCGATTATTTAAATATATAGCTACAGTAAGAGACGCAATGAGAACCTTTCATCTCGATCGCGATAAGCGTTAATTAAACTACATTTAAGATATGGTTCGAAATCACTCACGGTCGCTTAAGCGTAATAGAAGAAATAATTCGTTTAGCCTAACGTGTTTTCACCATCCGTACAAAGCGACAATTGCATAAATTATTTTTTCTATTCGTCGCAACACAGCGTCAACTGTCCAACTGTCCACAATGAGATTCGGGTGCGCTCACACGCTGGGCGCGGCCAGCTGGTCCACGCTGCGGCCCTTCTGCAACTGCAGGCTTAGTTCGTGCGGCTCCATGGTGATGTGGTGCGAGGACGTGCGCTTGTGGCGGCCGGCAGGCGGCTTCAGGTCGCGCGAGCCCGTGCGGCGGTGGCGCAGCACGCCGCCCGCCTCCAGCAGCCGCTTGGTCTCGTCATCCGCGCGCTTGCAGGCCGG
>JAEBDU010000104.1:1079551-1124034 GCA_016802625.1 Heliconius numata | reverse complement strand
TAACAAATATTAGAATAATATTAGAAGACAGAGAAAGAAAAAGCAAAATGATGTAAAATATAAATCGATCAGGGTTTAAAGGTAAAAGTGAAATATTTGGAAATAAGATAAATTGGTCTCAGCTTAGTCATCTCAAATTTTGATACTGATAACTTCGTATTCTTGTCGTTAATATAGCATTTGTTCTGTTTCATACTAACTCTTTAACGTCAGTTATATGCATTGTAATATGCACCTTACAACGGGCTTGTTTGGCTTCGTATTTACGAACGTGAGATTCCCATTGTTCTTTATAGAAAGTGCAGCTCATGAACTCCGATCACGACAAGCATTCTAATTACTCGACCACTTTCAAAACGACTCGTTTGGTTCTTAATATAAAAAAAAAGGAATTATATAGGGTGAAGTGAGAAATACACTTCATGCTTTATCCCAGAGATCACTATGTAATGAGAGCTGAGGAGTCCCTCGTTGAATGTGTTTAGCAGAATAGGCAAGAGTCTATTTAAGAGCAAGAGTTAATTTAATTATTATTTAAGATATGCTCATGAAAGCTTTATATGAACGTGCCATTTTTATATAAACACTTTTCCATATAAAGTAAGCATTAAAAAACTGGTACTTAATACGGAAGTTAAAAAAGAAACAAAATATGAATATAAGTTTTTGATGACATCATAACTATCATTTAATCATCATCATTTCATTGTTATCTTTTTATTGTAATGACTTTATTGTTTAGATAAATCCTAATACAATGAATACAAAAGTGTGACACTGGCTGACTGACAAGCAAAGCGCATCCATTACGGTAGTGCTAAGGATTGTTTCACTATCACAAACAAGTACAAGCCTTATAAGTTGAGCGGCTAAAAAAATATTTTTGGGGGGTTTTTTTTATCATAACTCAGATATGAGATTTTTTTTGAAAATAACCATAATTTTCAAAGAAAATTATATCTAATTTTGAATGTAAGCTATCGATCTGATATTTTTATATTATAAACCCTCGTTTAGCATTTTCAGTGTGGGGTTTTATCAAGGTGAAGTAATCACCTGGGGTGTGACGCTGGTGCGCACCCGAACAAACGCCAACAACCTTGCAAGGTCGGGCCGCGCTGTATTAGAATATAATCTTGTTTGTTATATCACTTATTAGATAAGTGTAATTAGCTTGTTTTATTTGCATAGATTTAATATTGACAACAATTTATAATACGTAAAAGAATTTAAATTGTGCTTTACGATTAAATGTTCATTGTGAACTTTTAGTAGATATAATATACCTAAAATAGCTAGAGTTACTTAAGTATCTGGGTAAACATAAAAACATTATAAGATAGATACTAATGTAAAAAAATACTGCATTTCTATATTAAGTACATATTAATTATGTGATATTTTTAAATGGATTCTCTTAAGGTTAATAATATTTAAGATTGTATTAATATTGATTTGCAAATTAATTGAATTCTACGCAGAATGATTCTTGTGTTAACAAAGAAGTGGCAAAACAAACAGTACGCGACAGTTGAACGTTGCGGCGGACCTGTCCTTGTCCGATCTATTGTGTTACTTGGAATATAAATGCTGAATGGCAACTGCTGTCGGCTTCAGACACATAAACTATAATAAACGATATCTTAAACAAGTGTGAAATTATTTTTAATACATTTTTTGTAATAATAATTATCTAAGTAGGTACATAACGCGCCAAGCGCATAACAAAACACATCACTTTATGCAAAAATGATTTATTACACATACGAAGTCATGCTTGTATCAGTTAACTTTTGCTATTAAAGTAATATTTTAAAATTGAATGGAAACTATGTAATATAAAAGTGGAAGTACATCATTACCAATAAATAATGTTTAATATAAGTGATAAATATTAATTTACTCGTATTTTTCCTAATCCTATCATCATTATTATTATTAAATGTACAGTGTAGATAACATATTTGTATATGTATCGTAAAATTTTACTTAAAAAATATATATAAATATATGAATATGTAATTAGTTATTAGTAGCAATAGTATTTACCTAAAAATAGTATTTACCTACCAAAATTAAAAAGACATCAAATAAAGTATTTTCCAGTGCATTTCCAGCAATAAATTTACATACGAAACTAGCTAAAATGTTTTATATAATAACATAAAATAAAATAAACTATTCTACCTACCTCTCACTGAATGAACTATCATGACGAGAATACAGCAGGCACATTTCACCGGAGCTCATGCTCCGCCGAGCTGCGGCCGCAACTCTTGCGCAAACACTTGCGTCACTAAACACAGAGTGCGCTCTCTTAAGACATAGGCATTTAAAGTTCCTTTTGGAAAATCAAATCCTGTTCTCGTAATTATGTGCACATATTGGTATTACCGGCAATAAATCAAAACATTAATTCACTTCTTCCGTATACTATATTGTTTTAATGTATGGTACAATAATGTACTGATAAGATTAAGAAACGCAGCTTAGTAAGTGTAGTGAGCGGATTTTCTTGATTATTTTTTAACATTCACTTATATTTTTAGTAAGTAAGTAAATAATAAAATGGCGAGGATAAATTATATTAATCTTCTATGTACAGATGGAACTTAATAAAACTAATACTTATCTGTATTTTGTATAAACTAAAATCAGAATAAGGTCAAAAACGATAACTGCGATGCGAAGGCAAGCCTATGGCATTGACACACGTGACGTTGTCCCTATCCCGTTGCAAAATCAACGAGGCCGCCATTTTCAAATACAAGTTATTTGTTTAAATAATCTGTAAATACATTATCTATGTCGTGATACAGTTCATTAAAGGATAGTTAAACGGAAAAATAAAAATTAAACTTCTCTAACTGACTTCTATAAATATATCATGGGTATTCAATTAATTAATTCGGTACGTTTAATACATTGTCGTATATATACAGTACTATATAGGTACTAATCTGATAGTCAAACTGAAAATTTATATGAAACATGCTAAATGCCTGGGGTAACTGTTGTCGTAGTTGCAGAGAGTTACATCAAAACGATTAAGGTGTTGCAATATCTTCGATAAATAGACTTTCCAATACAAAAATATTTTTAGGATTCGAACAAGTAAATTCTGAAATAAGCGCCTTCCGAATTCTACAGATTTATAATTGTAAAATTGATTATGTACGTAATTCTGATTAGAATTAACTAAGAATCAATATTAAAATTAATCTTAAAATATTCAATTGTGAACAATATTGTGTGCAATACGAATATATGGTATAATTAAGTTATCGTAATAATTTTTAAACCTGACATTTTGAACACTAAAACATTTCATGGATACGGATAAACAATTTTGTCACTAAAAGGTTTAAAACATTTTAGTCGAAACAATATTTTAGTTATCACTATTACGAAAAAAAAAATAAGTCAGTTGTGGATAGTTAAGTTTTTCGAATAGTTCTAAAAAAAAAATGGCTTCGAACAAATAAAACGCCACGTAATTCTGATATGGCGTACGTTACAGATAACACTTATGTAAACAGTTGCGACGAGCTAAGTTTGTTTAAAAATCCTCAAGACTATCACCGAGACGGAGCCACATTATATGATCCCTCAGCAAACTACCACAACCATTTGACAGTGGACGCGCTGGTGATACGCGCAAAGTGAATAAGTGAATTAATAAAAATTAGGTCCCACCAACTGGGTCAAGATTGCTTTGTGCGTGGAAACAACAAAGAATCGTTACTTATAATATATTTTGCTATATCTTGTTTACATTTGGTTATTGAGTTTGTGCTGATTATGATGCTTAAGTACATGTCATTTTTTAAATTTTGTATGAAGCATGTTTTTTTTATATAGGTTAACGATTTATTAATAATTTTCTAATATGAACTTCCTAATATTAACAATAAACAACATAAGATTTAATGTATTCGTTTTATAAATTAAATTAAATGAACGTATGTATTTATTCTAGTAATTCTCTCTCTCTCGTGGTAAAACTCATTGTCGCGATTTGACAATACAAGATTTCGATCAGCAGCGTATCTACTTGTATCCGCATGCTTTATATGTATATTAAATTATTAATATAACAACTATATAACTCTAGAACAGTGTGCATTATACCTATATAATTAAAGAACCGCGTATATTATATCGTTATGAACCAAATATTTTAACAGGTGTTCGACTTTTTTGGTGTATATTAAACACGTTATAATTTTATAAAAAAATATATAAAATAAAAAGAAGTTTATATTTATAATCCAATATATCACGCTCAGCTGGTCATTTATTGGCACATCAAGTATATTTAACAAATGATAAGATACAGATCCGCGTTGTCGTGCGGCCACTGATGCGGAAGCGCGAACTGACCCACTCCACTCTTCCACTTAGCTGATGTAAATGTTAATTATGTTCCTTCAACAGAATTATATTTAACATGCAATTGATTTTATAAGTTTATAAGAAACCTGATCATCTTCTCAACTTTGTATATACATATATTTATGATTTTCAAATAATCCGACAACAATTTAAGCATGAAAAAATATATCCAGAAAAAAATAAATAATTAAAATTAAACTTTGTTAATGACAGGTACTAACATTGTAATCCTATGTATTAAATATTACAAGTAGGTACTTTGAATTTTAGTAAACAATGATGTTGTTTCTGGTATTTACACAATGTTTATTAATGCTTAATTATCTCTCTTAATTTTTTTTTACATTCACGCTTCATATATGTTTATACTATTTCATGTTATTCTAGGTAATATGTCTGTATTACTATATTGTTGACTATCTTATTATTAAATATGTAGTGGTAATAAATAGTATGGCAACACTTACTATTCTTTTTCATTGTATTAGAGTATGGTGGATACCTTGTGGCCACCCTGTTAGCTGAAGATGGATGGGTACATTTCATTTTAGAATTTTTGATATTTTTTTTCCCGAGTAAACAAGGTGCAAAAGTTCAGAAACCTAATTTCAGGGCAGCCACAACTCATTGACCATTTAACTGATATTATCATTTTGAATATAGCGGTGAAATTAGCTGACAACAATCAATCAGCTTACATACCTACAAAAGTAAGTGAGCAGTGCAAGTGTGATTCTAAAACATAAATCTTATACCTAAAATGGGTTTGTTTATGTATAAAGCATATCAACATTTATTTTTTGAGTAAATAAAATGGCTGCTTTGTCTGTATCCCGCATGTAGCAAGGAAGGAATAGGAAATTTTGTGTTAAGCCACACCATTCCCCACTTTTCACTCTATTTTCGAGCATTGCATGTTAAGTAGTGGAACTCAACATAAAGTGTTTTATACATATTTCTATAACTTAAAGTTAATATATATAAACTTGTACATATACATGTATGAACTACGCATGAACTAAATGAAATATAAAAATGTAATTTAATTAAAGATTAGAAGATATATTTAAGATAAAAGGAGTATTTTTTGACCATGATAATATAATTATCATGAATTCTTAACAAACAGGAAATACCATGTATATTTGTTTTATTTTATTCTTTACATATTGTAAAGATAGTAAGTTAAGCACAAAAGTATTTACATATCTTTTTTATATTAAACCATAATTTTATGCTTGTTTTTGTAACTCTCATTGTAAGTTAGATGTTTTTAAATGTTTTATTTAATTAATAATAATTTACGATAAATGTTGATATATTTCAGCATAGAGTAATATGTACTAAATATGAAATAATGTTGAAGACATTTTAATTCTATTAAAGTTTATAATAAACATAGTCTACCAGCATTCATATCACAATGCTATATTAGTAATTACTTAATTAGCACATATACTAAAATGGAACTAGTTCTGCTAGAGTGAATGGTCACCGTATGCAATATGCCAATTTAGAGAGCTGAAACGACCTTAACTTTAATATAATTTATATATGTTGAGAATCAGATCTAGATACTTTCTAAAATGCTTAAATAGGGTACCTATATTATTTGAAGTACACTAAAGTAATTATGTTATAATATGTAATAAAATATAATTGCTTATAAAAACTACAATATGTCACGAAACTAGATTAAATATTTTTTTTAAAATATGTTGTAGATGACAAAGGAAACTCGAAACTTGTGTGCAGTCTTCTATGGTGAGATAATTTTGACATTTACGGTACAGTGAGTGCTACATAAACTGTATAATCGTAATTCGTAAGTGGCGTCAGAAATATCCATATTTTAATTTTACATGCATAACATACAAATTATAAAAAAATAACTACCGAAGGGTACAAATCAAATATATTTATGCCAGAGGTCTATAAAATTTCATGTTACATTTAACTCTTTAACTAATCGATATCAATTAAGTAAAATTTCCACGCTTGTGTTGGTTTCATACTTACAATAATTGTTGTATAGGTGGAATCTCCTGTAAAATGCGCACGGATGAGAAAACCAAATCTCTTTGTGAAAGGTAATAGGGCACAAAAAATTTAATGGCACTCAAAACTATAACTGGTAGTCTATATTTGATAAGGAAATCATAAAAATAAGTATAAAGATACTCTTTCCTTATTGTCTTATACAAAATTTGTCAACTAAATTAAAATTTTGATAGAACCAACACCACACATCACAAATTAAAATCTCACTGACTGGTCGACTTTTCTCTAGTCTCTGGTAAAGAACAAGAGTGAAGTTAGCAGCAAGTTCAAAGCAAAACAATCTTTGAACAGCTGTTTGAAATCAGACTTCAGCGACCTCTGCTATGAAATATTTGTCTATAGTCTTATAATCAGTAATAGATGGTGCTTATTTTCTTATGAGAGCCATCTAGCGACAAGATTTTTTAGTATTTCAGAAATATTCAGTGCGTGCTGCGTGTGCGGGAATCTTAAATTAGTTTTATTATTGTCCAGTAGATGGCGTACATATTTTTTAATTTAATTGATAGGATACTCCGAATAAAAATAACAATTGATAAAACACTAAAAATATTTTATTAGTTAATTTTGAGACTCATAAAAGTCACTCAGATTTTTTTAAAATTTACAGTTAAGCCTAAATAACTAAATATATAACGAACGATCTACTAATATTGTTTTAAAAATGTATGTTAATTGGTCTTGAATAGTGCGTTTATAATATAATTTTTGTCATAAAATTTAATAAAATAAAAAGCCAAATTGGTCGATCGATTCGATTACATTTTTTTATTCTTGCTACGTTACCAACGTTCTTTTAGGAAATAAATTTGGCATGCCAGCTTAATTTGTAACACAAAAGCGTGAGTACCGTCTTATTTGTAGTCTAGAGTGGGTGCGGCGTTCGCAAGGCACAAACTGTATGCCACTGTAACAGCCTTATGTCACTTAGGCCACGCGATTTGACGTAATTAGAAGTTATATGAGCATTCTACACGAAACCACGTACTGTTCGCGGTCCGTCTGTCCGTAACTTTAGCACGCTCATTGAAAAACTGTAAGCGATTGTTGTGTAAGGGATTTTCCTGACTATTTGCATTCTACGTATACGGTGTGATTATGAACTATTTATGTACAAATTATACTTATTAATACTTAGTTACCAATCCGATTGATATATTATGAATATATCATTTAAAAAATCCCGCACACCACACAGTAGGGTAGGCAGAGGGAATCTAGTTAACACACTCTGTTCCCCACTTTGCACGGATTTTTCCTGGCATTAAATGTTGAGTGTCGACACTGAACACCGGGACTTTCTGCCTTGATGCAAAAAGAATGCGAAGAAATGAAAATATTAAGAAATAATAATTCATTCTCTTCAGTGGGGATCGAACCCACAACCGTCGCGTTAGTTACACCCTAGTGCCTCTGCGTCACGACCGCCTCGAATGAATATATAATGGGAAATTAATAACCACTTATCACTATACTATATATCTTCTATTTGTAAGTACGGCACTTGTACATATTTAAAATAGCATCATAATATGCATATAGGTATGAAAGGAAATCCTATACAAGACTCGCATATTTACGTTATTACAATCATTTAATCTATGTGGGAATTGAATAAATAGTTCATAATATCACCTATCATCTATATAGAGGACGTCGTGGCGCAGTAATACAAGCGTATGACTGTAAAGACGATGGTTGTGGGTTCGACTTCTTCCCGGGGGAATGAATTATTATTTATGAATATTTTAATTATATTTGCTTTGATAACAAAGCAAAAGCACAGCGTTGAGTTCCGCTACTCAACTCGCAATGCCTCGAAAATTTGGCGGTCAGTGGGGAACGAGTGTCTTAAAACTAGATTCCCTCTTCCTACCCCCCATAAATGGGATACAGTGTGAAACTGAAAATAACAAAATGATGATGATGATGAAATATTGTTAATAATATTTAAAATTGAAAATAAATTAAAGAAAAATAAATTTAACTTATGTTTACTTATGTGCCATTTAAGATTTCGTATACATGTACTCGTATATTATACGAGCCAGGTCCCAAGATTAGTGCGTTCAACCAAACAAACTCTTCAACTTATACTATAATATTAGAATAGTTAGTACTAACGTATACGGTATATCTATGTAGTAATTCATATATGTGAGATATCCGCGAATTATAAATGCTAATATAGGTATCTAATGCTAAACTGTGAGCCCTAATTTAAAAAATGTTTCACATATTTAATATATGTACATACATATTTCCTAAGAACCATCGGCACATTTATCTTACTCTTACGCGTTAATGTTTGCCTGTTATTTCGAAATACCGCTGACATGAGGATTCATCTATTTGAACAATACAAATAATCTAGGAGGTCACCGAATAGTGACTAATATTTCTATTAATGCCAATAAATTTTATTTCTATATAAAATAAATATTTTTTATTGGGAATATAAATATGAATATTATATTTACACAAATTGAAGTTATTAAAATGATAAATAAATAATAATAAGCACTGTTATTTTTTTTTAAAGATATTTTAATTACTAGTGATCCGCTCGCGGCTTCATCTGCTCGAACAAATCTAACTTAATTTGGTTTTATATCATTTAGAAAACATTTATTAAATTAAAAATTATACCTATATTGAAAAGTAAAATTTCGACCAATTCAATAAAACAGTTATTTATAGCAATTTTGTAGAACAATATTCTTTATAATGGTATAACTTTTTTATTTACAAATCGATTGAAATAAAACAAACAATAAATGTTAACGGAAGCTTGCCAAAATACAATAGTCAAAACTTCAATTAAATCGGTTAAGCTTCTGACAATAAAGTTAAAATTATTGTTTTTGGTTCTATTTCGTTGTTAAATGCCACTAATAATACAGTTACCGTTCTTTCACCGTTCCGTTACGATTTTATTATCAGTATAGATTAACATATGTTATTTCAACGACGTAAACTAATCTTTTTTTTTCAAAAAAATAAAATAAAATACTTTGTTTACAGGTGATCCGTTAAAATTGTATTGTGTTTATTATATTTATAACTATACGTTTTGCCAATATAACAGAATATGAAGAATTTTGTCCCAAAGATGTTAATATTTCTGGTTTCCGATGGTTTGATGAAGGCTTAATAATGTTTAGGTCAAAGACTATTAATCAGTTTTGGTTTCGAATTACTAATTAAACCAATAACGCTATCACGTCACAGTTGGTAGTTGTCTCATCGATTGGGATATCTCATATTGGCTTTGGATTTTAGGATTTTTTCTACTTGGGAACATTATAAATAAATTAGATATGAAATAATATTCTCTATATATTTATTTTTCTTATGGTTGACAGTTAATATTTGTCAAATTTGTTCTACAATATTTCGCAATATCCGAAAATTGTGAGAAATACATGAAAAGAAATAAGAAGATAATTATGGTAGTTGGCTTTTGAAAATACCTTGTATATTAACAATACTTAAAAAAAGATATAGTAGAGACTTTTCGGTAATGCTTCATCATGTGCATTTTACTTTCACACACAATAATAAGATATGGTATCTCCACTGAGAGGTCGAGGGCGTTTAAGGGAACCCTATAATAATAAAATTAATTTTAACAATTTCCGACTGGCCGAATTAAGGTCGTCTGGTCCCCTTGTTAATTGCATTCAAAGTACAAAAAAATCATCAAGTACTACTTAAATGAGCACCTGGAAATATTTAGTTGTAACTTTAGTTATAATGCGTAGACTTGGTCCAACTGCTTTTTCCATGAACTATGCGCAACACCTAGCGTGCATCGACCATCTGCCCTACCACGTCGCATCACATTTGCAATCTATAAAAGAATTCGATAGCTCCTCATTGTCATCTGTGAGTTAGTGATCGCTGCAGTGCCGTGTTGTGTTCAAACAAAGCTACCAAGGTACCGCATCCTCTACCGCACTTTGTATTCCACACGTTAAATACACTTTACGATTTACGAGTGATATTACGCTCTACGTTTTCAATGTTCACTTATTTTAGTTTATTTTAATATATTATTTAGATGTTTTCAATTAATGTTGATATTAATAATAATAATAACACTTTAATGAAAGTTGGATATTTTAGCACAATATGTACAATGGCGGCCTTATCACTGCCAGTGATTTCTTACAGACAACAGCTAAGATACAGTTAACTATTATTAGTTATTATTGTTTATTTCTGTTAGTATTCGACACAACTTAATTAATATATTTTAATGATTATAAAATATGTTGCTTTACTCTAAAGTCAAAATAAATGGAACATTCAAATAATAATTTGATTTGATTTTATATTTACGTTTTTCTATAGGTACATAATTGTGAATCTACAATGAAAGAATTTCTATAGATAGCGAAGTACCTACTTGGTTTATTTGTACGTTCTGAACTCTTTAGTCAAAGAGATGTTTAAAGGAAAACCAAATAGAAATGTCTCCATTTTCACGGAAATGTTTCCTTGAAAACGGTCGCTTCACCCTTTAGAAACGCCGCGGCGTATCGAAATATGTTCGCTTTCCTCCTTCAAATCGAAATAGTATTAATCAGGACTTTACCAGCACATGTACCTATAGTGTTACCATAAATAAATATTCGTTGTATATTTTAAAAATAAATTAATAATTATTGCGTTGGGTAACTCTAATATAATAAATCAAAATAATAATTAATTTAAGAAATAAAAAATATATCTAGCTTGTCGTTTGAAAAGTAAGCTTAAAAGAAGGATTTTTTATCTGTTGAGAATGGTGACAAGGCTAGTTGTGTATTCTGAATGACATATAAATAATGTAGGTAGCTCATATTTGTTTTGTTACTCTACTTAGAGCTTGGAGGTTACGCACAGTAAATAACCTTCGACGCATTGAGTGATTGTCACATATTCCGCGAGACTTACAAGCTTCATTTGTGTGAATTACGTTAAATAACAGAAGTTTAGTAAATGGGAAATTGTGAATAATGTTTATTCATAGAATAATTGAATGGTACTTAGCTCTTAGTTGTTTTAATTATTATATTTATATGAATAATTCGATCGGCATGATGAAGTTATTAAATTACACACATATTACAATAATGGCATTAAATAATTCCGTCTATATGTAATGATTTGCGGCATTTCATGGAAAATAAATTTGTTCGTTCAGTCGTGTGCATCCTCATATATAAGTATACAATTTGTAAACCTGTCTGCTCCATATTAAATCATCCCTGGCGCCTTGCTGTTACGTACCTACGAATATTTTGTATTCAGCACATATTTTACATTTGAATTTCTCACACATTAGTACTTATTTTTGAGACGTAGCGTAGGTGGAGTTTAAAAAAACATTTTTGTCATATTTCAAATATATATTTTTCAAATGTTCAAGTTTTTCTGTTTATCGTGTTTATTATCATGCTCTTAAAAGATTAAATTCAATACAAATCTGTCATTGGTTTTTTAGGAAAAAACATGCAATCCTCAACAATCATTGTTCTGGCTTGTCTCGTAGCCGTTGTTGCAGCGAGCGTGCATTATGAGTACCCAGAAAATACGCAAGATGTACAAAATATCCACGAGTCACTGTACGAAACACCAGAGCACGAAAGAGGTGCAAGAACGAAAAGAGGTCTGCTACTTCTGAAGAAGAAACTTATCCTTGGTAAGTTTTTGTTAAAATAGTTATCGTGAAAGAAAATGTGGTACTTTTAATATCCCTATTCGTTAGATATATCAAAAGATTCCAAAGTAATCGTTTCCAATGAATGGAAAAAGTTCCGTCCACTTTAGGAACATTACGTATTGATTAGCAGAACTTAACTCCGCTCTCTGTCTAAGGAGAGGAGTTGCAAGTTTTTTTTATATAAAAATATATACATACATATTTTCAACTGTGCCACACATGGCATCGGTAAATTGTTAGCAGATAAATACATATACAATAAAAATAATACATATATTTTTTTGTACTGTTATACGAGTTTGTTTGTTAATACGAATATTTTATATATTAAATTATAGTTTGTGTGCTATAGCATAAAAAAATTGAGTAAATATGACTTTATGAGTTTCATTAACTGGGCTAAAATAAATTGACCGTAGAACGAAGTAGTCATATGAAATCTTGAACTCATTAATATCATGGTCGCTTGAAATAATATTCATTGCTTTTTGAAAGATATGTCGAATTGGAAATCATCTTTTATATAGAATAAGTTTGTGGGGAGAATTATCGAAACCAAAACTTGTCACGTTTACAGCCATGCTTTGTGCTACACCATGTGCTGCGCCACGACTGGCTTCAAGCACCAACAAATTTAATACCAACATTTTTAATTTTAATGGAGTAGTGTTAAATAAAAAGTTTTTAACTAGTAATTTTGAATCACAATTCTTTTTATTTATATAGGTTATTTAAAATAAATCTTTTCACCGTATACCTACTGGTTTTCATTCTATAAAGATTCCATTATAGATCAAGGCCGTTTATGCATATTGTGATACAAGGTACTGTAAATATAATTTCAATTTTACAGGGGCTTTAGGTTTGAAGGCAGTGAAAGTAGGTGCTGTGGGTGCCGGAGTAGTAGGCGCTATAGCACTCAAGAAAAAACAGTCAGTACCTCCCAAAGTGGTTATTGAAACTGACCCACGGTAAAGGCTAACTAACATATTAATCATCATATTTATTTATGACTTTTAATTAAACATTATGCTAATATTTTTAACAATCAAATTAATTCTTATTATTTATATATTACTATTATTTTTTATGTTTATTTTATAATTGCATATTATGTGTAGCATTTATTTATTATATTGCGCTTATTTATTTTAATTTTGGCTTTAAATTACAGTCATGCGCCAAAATACGTCGAAGTTGAGAGGTGAGCATATTTTTTTTTGAGTAAATTAGAACAGAATGTCGAAAGCGTGTTATCGATTTGTCCTTTACGGAATCGTAAGAAATCGTAACCTTCGTTAGTTTTGAAATATATCTTAAAATTTACATAGCTAAAGTTTATCTATAAACCATGGGCTATATGAATCTCGTATGGTTGCTTAATTATAAGCAGTCTGTCATTCATTTGCATAATAAGATACTAAAGGTTAAATAGATATTGTAAAAAATATTTATTCATTGTCTCTTAGGTTACCAATAGAAATGTATAGAAAATTAACAAATCTTTTCAATTATTATCTAAAGATAATTAATGAACGACCATGACACCATGCAAATGATTCTATGTTGGACATAACGTTATTTATTGTTACTTCGTTATCTTTACAACAACTACTTTTAACCTTTAAAAAATATGAATGAATAAGTATGTGGCAAATTTCGCGCTGTTTAGATACCGTTCAAATGCTAGCCTATAAGCTAGGCTATACGTTCTAATATCTCTAAATATTTTCATCAATTATTATCTATTCTTTATAAATATGAAAAAATATATAGATATTCTAATTAGTCGTATTAAGCTTAGATAGTATAATTTATACTGCACATTATATTGTATTAGTTGTCTTTTTTAATCTTTTCTTAAAACCTAATCGATTTCATTTTATACTTTGATATCTTTGAGATATTATTATTATTGTTTTGTGAAGGTGATAGAAAATAACCACTATGTCCTCTAAACATTATGACACAAAGTCGTAAATTATTTTCATTATCAAGTTTATTTTCTCGTTCTTTAATTCAACTTCTCAATTATTTAAATTAATAATATGATTGGTGTAATCAACTATATACTTAATTAGTTTTTCATAAAAGGTTCTAGTATGTACCAATATGTATCATTTGTATTTTTAAATTATTATTTGTATCTTGATATTCTTTACATCAACCAAGAATTTCATTTCGCCTCCGTTTGTCTCCTTACCAGAGCGAGAAAATGAAAATAATTCAATCCCTCGAGTTAGAATCGAACCCAAAACTGTCTTGATTGTGTTTACAGTCCTTGGCGAGGCTGCTGCTTAATAACTGTCTTTTATGTTTGCATGTGTGTGTGTGTTATATATATTTATGTGGAAATATCATACTCCCTGATCCCACATAAATCTCTTTATTTTGTAAAATAAATAAAGTAGTTTCCTAATTAAAGGTATGCGTCATTTTCGTAGCTGTTTATTTATGCGGCAAGTTTTACCAACCAAATTATGTAATATCATCGCAAATAAAAATTTAAAATCATATTATTAGATATGTCTCAAAGTGTCGGTAAAACCCGAATTTGATGGGTTTGACGGAATGCGGATCCCATGTTCACGTGTAAAATGTAACGTTATCAGGTTATTATAATTTCTATTATAAAAAAAATTATTGAAACCTCATGGAGATTAATTTAAATATATTTTATTTTATTACAGCTGGTCCGGTTGAGGTGCTTAAGATTTCTGTTTAAGCATCATGTGCGTTAAGAAATCAAGGGAGCATCGTTAAGTAATTTTAGATATAGAATAGTTAAAAGCTGAAGCCAATGGGTATTTTTTTAATATGAACTAGATAATAAGATTAAATACAGGCTATTAAGTGATATGAATTAAAGAATCCAAAATACAACATTTCTACATAGAAAAAGAAACGAAATATAATTTGCATCATTATTATTGAAAAAATTACGCTCATGTTAGTTACTTTCTGGTGATACATTTAAAAAACAAGAAAACACTAATAAATAGTCTGTAAATTGCCATAAATACAAATCTTAATACTTCAAAGTCAGATAAACCGAAACTGATATCTTAAAATATTTTAATACAATAATAAATATGTATTGTAATGTAAATTGAGTAAAATACGATATTTATAACCTTGTAGTAAATTCTAGTTTCAGTACTAACTATATAAATGAGGTCAAAATTTATCTTATATTTGTTCAAAAACATTTTGTAAAAACCGATGGTCATATTAATATAATACCGGCGTTAATGTTTGTGTTTGTTATAATATTTATAACAAAATCGAATTATAATATAAGCTAGTGTGTATTGTTGCTTTTTGAATATATTTTTTTATAAAATATTTGTTTTTTTTCTTAACCATTTTAAAAGGAAATTGTGGATTTAGAGGAGAATGAATCAAAGTCCACTCGACACCTCACCAGAATACGGAGAAAACTTCGGAAGGGAATGTCTTAACACTAGGTTCCTTATGTCTACCCTGCTGTGAAGCTAAACAATTTGTATAATACTTTGAAGTATCAAAAAAAACAGTTTGGCATAAATTTTATGATTTAACTTTTTTTGTGTGCTACAAGTTGACCCTTTGATTTGGTACTATATTATGAGACTTCATGAAAAATACTTTGTTTGCCACCTTGGGACGTCCTCCATATTGGATTTAGAGTGACATTATTGAATTTGCTAAAAATTTTTTTACACATTTATCATCCACACCAGATGTTTATTATAAGCTTAATAAATATAAAGCTTGCTTTAAAATAATAAATTATGAAATAGGTTTTTTTTCATTCTCGCTCAAGTGAGTCTGGTATACTAAGTAGCTTCTAAACAAGGATTTTTTAAGTTACTATAGTTTTTATTATAATTATATTATTATGATAAATTTATTTTAATAACGAATAATAAATGAAAAAAGAAAACATTTTTATTATAATGGGTTTATTTTAATGATGTAAAACAAAATTATTTATTATTCTGTTTTATTTATCATGTTCATACATACGTACCAATAGTAATAATGGCCCAGTAATATGGGCCTATAATATATTTATTGGAAAAATGATATAAACAACTGTTCATGATTAATTTCGCATTCGTGACTTCTAATTACCAATATACAGTCATTGCACATTGTGCATTGTGGAGAAAAATTTTCTTGTTTCACGTAATATTTGTGAATTTAAATATAACTTGGAATATTTGTTAATATGAAAGTTTTTTTAGCTCTGGCTTTAACACACACGGTATTGGGTTCCATTGCGTAAAACCTGCGCTCTAAAAATAAAAAAAATATACTGAAAATAGAAAATATTTACTCTGTGCAAATGCAATATAACTTTAAAAATGAAAATATAAGGTCACAGTGGTGTGAAAATGGGTCTTTGTCAAACACAAAAACACCCTTAACACTTGTAAAAAGCTTCAACCGTCTTACGGTTATAAAACTTTGTGAAACCCTTGTATTTTACGAACTATGCCTGTTGAGTACGAGAGCAAAGAAGTCAATTCGCTCGGAGCGAGCGTATCCTGCTCTTATATTACATTGAAGGTTTAACACGACTTTGTAATATGAATAGATTTTTGAGCTCGCAGCGGTTATAAACGTATGTAGAGCTTATTTGTTTTACTGTTAGCGTTATAGTGTCTACGAGAGTTGTGAAGCGTACATACTCGTAAGTATTACGTACAAACACATATGTATGTGTATGTCTAGAGTTGGTACAACAAGGACGACTAAATTTATATAAATTAATTGAATCGATACGACGTATACGCTTATGATACGTTTATGATTATGATGGACTTTAATATGATTATTATTAAAATTAATTCATTTATAGGTTTTCAAATTTTATTTTTCGGTTAATCAATTTAATTAAATTGCATATTTTTGAATACTGACTGCAAAGGATTGGTTACGTCATAAACATTTTTGCATGTATCATATTTCATATCTCCAGAACTGCTGAACGGATATAAGTTATCGTTCGAGTCGTTTTTAGCCCAAGTTCCGAGATAGGTGATAACGAAAGAATAAAAAGATTCAAACGTGGCAGCTGTGAGACGCCATTATACTTAGTGAAAAAAATTGAATATATTTTTTCAATATGGGTATTAAATTAAAGACCTTAACACAAAGATTGCAAAAATAATTTTTTTGATTACCAATACTGTACTACTAATAAAAAAAAAATAATCAAAAACAAAAAACCTGAAACTAAAAAAACAAGTCCAATAGTTCAATAGGATAAACAGTTGGAATAATGAATTATTCGGCTAGTTTTTTTCTTTTTAGTTTTATGCTGTCGGGTTTATGTTTTTAAAGATAATTTTTAAAGGACCAGCTAGCCTTAGCTCTAGGTCTAGTTTGCATACAGTGAAGATCAAGCAAAGATCAGCAGGTCACTAGTAGGTAAGGGTATAAGTATATATAAGTATGAAAATTTATTTAATGTCACTAATCAATTGTATGAAAAAAATAAAACTGTCAATAAATATATAACTACTATATACTTTTGTATTAATTAATAATAATTAACCTAAGTCTCAACGTTCATTCAATATGCGAGTATTTTATAAAAATAAATGTGTCAGAAGGGGAATTTCCCATCGAATTCACGACGGCATAGCATGGACATTTACATAAGATTTGCTTAACTAATAAGATGTTAAAGTGCTAATAAATTGTAGTCATGAGACGTAAAAAAAGTTAAGCTTTCAATCTTATGTTATTCATTATAAATCAAATCTTTTATTTCATATATTACTTTAAATATAGCTAGTGTTAATATATACGCCATTGTAGTGCAGTAGTTTAGCTGTAGTGCAGTTGCAGTTTGGTTGTTTGTATGGAAATGTTCGTTATAAAAATTACTTTGCTTTCTAAACTATATAATTGACGTATATTTTTTTGCATTATATTGTAATAGAATCAAAATCAAAAATCAGCCTCACGCTGTATCCCGCACACAGCAGGGTAGGCAGAGGGAACCTAGTGTTAAGACACTCCATTCCACACTTTCTGCCGAATTCTGGAGGCTTTGCGTGTTGAGTGGTAGAGCTCAACGCCGCGCTTTGCCTCGACACCAGAGCGAAGAACTGGAAATATAAACGTAAATAAATATTTCACTTCCTCGAGTGGGGATCAAACCCACAACCGTCGCGTTACAGTCGCACCCTGCACCGCTGCGCCACGACGGCCTCATATTGTAATAGAATTTACATATTTTACGTACATATGTTTTATTTTACGTTAATTAAAAATATTAAATAGAATTCTGTAATCACTTAATATCACACAATTAACAGATAGTTAATCATAAAAGGTATAAATTACCACAATAATTTTTGGGAAGTATTGTTATTATACGACATTACATTTTTTAAAACATTATTTTCCAACTAATTGCATAGGAATTCGAAGGCTTAAGGTTATTATATATACAAGTTTGACCATATCCAGTAAAATTAAGTGCGAATGTTGACCATGATGATAGAGTAGGTGTTTACGTAGACCTTGTTTCCGTGACGGGTCGTTGACTCACTGTATGCGAATTGACATGAAAAATACCTTAATTGCTGGTGTAAATAGTAGTGGTAATATGATATGAAAGTAAATTAAGCGATTAGAATTAGATGGTTTTTACAGTCATTTTAAAATATATTTCCTGAAAACACTTTGGTTATTCTAAATTGTTTTAAATGTTTGTTTTGATTTTATTATTTATTTTAACTACACATAATTATCAGATTTATTGGACAAATTTTTTGTTTTTATATTTTTCGTCCATTTATATTATGTCAGGAAAAGCGTTAACTTAACAATGTGTGGTATTCCCCACCGGAGAAATAAAATCATGTACATTTATATAAGCATTCGTTAGGGTTGGAATTTTAATATAATAATAATAATATTAATTAAATGAAGATTTCGTTCAAACAATAACATCTTACATCAAAAATAACTGGATTAGTATTAAACTGTGTTGCAATTATTAACTCCCGCCTCGCAGTCGTCCTCATATAAAAATGTATCCAAAATGAATCACATAACATTTAACTGTAACTATATAACCCAATTTAAAGTGAATAAAGGCTTATTTTATTTTATTGTATTTATTTTTTTTAACCCAATTTAACTATAGCCCACAAGTGGAAATAGAACCCACGACTATTGCGTTTCTTGATGGATATATGAAATTTATTTTTAATACTCTATTTTATATGATATTTTGACTGTATATTTAATAACAATGAAAGGTAAAGTTGTTTACAAGGTCGATAAAATTTAATATTTATGACTTTATAAATATAAAGTATAAATTTCACAGCAAGTTAATAATATGATTGATGAAAATATAAGTAGCAATAACTGAGCTAAAGTAACCTTACTTTTTATTCAATAAAATTGTAAGCCGTAAAGTTCACGTCAATTAGCTGTAAGGCTTACTCGCCTTTTGTCCATTGTTCGCTTATTATTAGTCATCGTCATAGTGCCTATATTTTATATTGGCGTAATAAAATATTGTATACTTTAACAGAAGTATCTAATTTAATTAAAAAAAAAATTAAATTTTTTATGTTGAGAAAATAAGCTTTTTAAAACAACGTATTGGGTTTTGTGGGCCTTAAATATACAATTATCGGTAGTTTTAAATTGCAGCTTTAAATATACGTCGTGCAATTAACAGTATAATAGAGTTATTTTCTTAATTATTTTAATAACGAAAAAGAAGAAATTTTAAAAATAAATGTAGGTAATTTAATAAATACTTCCTAGATTTTTAAGTATAATGACGTCTTAACAAAAAATACTGCTCACTTTTAACATTTTCAGGGTTTAGTACTTATAAAATCGTTTTATTTGATAAGTACAACGATACATATGTTGGTGCAGATTTATACGAAGTCTGCCTCACGGCAAACAGAGTATTTCTCGAAGCTTATGAAAAATGTCTCTTACGAGGATTTTCTCTGAGATGTTCCCTATCGCCTCCATCTGTGGCCCCGCACGAGACGCAAACACATTAACGTAACTAAACAACTGCCAAACTATAAATACGTGCAGTACTTCAGAGAATATTTTATTTTTAAAAAGTAATCATTTTAAATAAAAAAAATGTTTAAGCTTTTAATGTTTTTTTTTTATATTTATAAATAACTATATTAAATATAGTAAAATTTATTGTATTTCATATAATACTTAAGAAAGACGTTTGTTCAAATTCAATATATTTGTATGTTATTTATAACTGCATATGTAGGAATAACAAGAAAATAGCTACAAATTAATAATAATACAAAAATACGTTATAAAACAGTTTAATTTTGTATTCCCTTATGCAATTAGACGTGGTAACTTACGTTTCAATTTCATTCTTCATCCTTTAGAGAATTACAAGATATTTCTTTTGCTTCTTGGTTGTTTTATACAAAGAGTCACTCTACATTGGTATATAAATCCAATATGTTCCTTTGGTATTATGTATTTAACTTCTTTATAATTACTTTTTACTAATTAAAACGATTTGTCAACATCCTTTAAAATAGCTGTTAAAGTATATTGCTAAGGAATTCGTAGTATTATTAATATTTGATAAAACCGGTTTTTGATAATTAAGACGATGTTAAACGGTAAATTTTCGTAGAGATTATAAAAAATAAGCAACTCTATGCTTATTTGTATGATTAAAATAAAAAATCTGTCTTGACTTTTTTTTGTTTTAAATATTATATCAAATAAGTTTATAATTTGGAGATCCCCGTAGCCATTGAATATTCCGGGCCGCGTTGCTCTATGTCGATATACAAACGATTGCTGCCTGTACATGGAAGGTATATGAGAAAATCTATTATGTAACAAACCCAAAATTACGATTTTTTTTAGAAATGTTAAACGGCTTATTTAACTTATATGTAGTTTTCATTATTAATATTAATATTTTGGAAAACTTCTCTTAACATTCAGTGTTTCTTTTATTTAAATCGGTTTATAAATAAAAAGTAATATCAATATAAAAAAATTGTTCAACAAGATTGCTACAAAATACCTGTTTTATTGAACTGACCGAAATTATTATTTTTAACCGACTTCAAAAAGAAGGGGGTTATCAATTCGACTGTATTTTTATATATAGATATTGTCTTTAAAATAATAATGTTATTAGAACACCAAAATAAATCAGATTTGTATATAAAGCGGGTGAAACTGCGAGCGAGTAGCTAGTAGAAAATAAAATTATAGTCGACTGCAATTGACATAGATGTAATTCTAGTTTATAATAGAAAAACTATTTAATGGAGTTGCCGCACTTCTGGAGTAAATTAAATTGTTTTGGATGCACTACAATTTTTCTGAACAAAACTTTTATTGAACGTCAAAAGAGTTTCACCGCATACAAGTACTGTGCACTACAACACGTGCGGCGTGCTTAGGGAACTATTTTGTTTACTTCTGTTTGTTTATAAAATGTTTGATATTCACTTAAAACGAATACTGTGAGAATAAAGTACCTCCTATTCTGAAAAATATTATTGAATGATCTAGTTTTACGTAACTTTTATTACAGTGTATGTCTGCGATCGTTGTAGATTCGATCCATACTCTTATATTTCAATTGTTTTCCTTTATCTGCTCTGGCAACATAAAGAAAAGTATTGAATTGTACTTGACTTGCATCATCTCCAATTTAGTGTCCTAATACTCTTTATTTTTAAAATTCAAAAATCCATAATATATTGTTATTAATCCTAACAAAATGTATTTATGACTTTAATAAAGCTGAAATATATCGAGAGAAGCGCAAGGCAAATTGAATTTAATAATTTGAAAGATTATTCTATAGCGTAACTTACTTGATCCGACATAAAAGTTTTGAACTTCCCAAGTGCAGCTTGTACTTCTGTCAAGTTGCCAATATTTTTTGCTTACTTATGCGGAAGGCCATATATTGCTAAATGGGTTAAGATGTGGATACGCTTTTTACTATCCTGCATTCTTACTCGTTTCTTTACTTTTTCTCGACTCTATTAATCTCTAGACTCTATTTGTTTAAGGATGATATAGTAAATGTGACGAAATCTTCCTTTACAACCAACGCGAAAACGTCAAGACACCGTTGGAACTTGTCTGATACTGCCCACAACATAAAAAGCTTTGGGTTTACAATTAAATCAACATTTTACATATTATATATTTATATATTAATAAGAAAAGTGCTATGGTAGAGTCATATGTAGTATATTACATATGTACCCATATCGATATTGTATTTGTACTCTTGTATTAACCTGTTTTTATAACAGTTTTTGACTCTACCATTAATTATAAAATCACCAATATATCTTGTAGTAAAAATATAAAGAAAATTTTAGGGTGTGGCTCTGACACGTAAGGATCGTTGACTTCAGTGATATATGCCGTGGACGGCCGCGCGACCTATAAAAGTAGCAAGCAGGATCTCCGAGCACAGTGTATATGTGTATCTTGTCATAGTGTCACTATCATTTCGACAGGTAGGTCCTATCATACAATTGAAGTTATTACCAAATTTATATTTTTTAATTTATTTTATTAATGTTACCATTATTGCAAAGAAAATAGTAAATAGTAAGTTTTTATCTACATTTTTTATAATAAGTATTAAAATTTCTCGAAAATAATATCTATTCAATACATAATAAGTGTGTTCCCAACCAAGAGCTTCACTGTACGAGTACGTATTGGTTTACCTCAAGTTAGCGTTTTCCTAAATTCATGTATAATATTTAAAAAATAAATATATGTCGTTGGCTTAGAGTGTAAACCTGCTGAATCCATTCTTTAATATTTTAATTTTATTTCATGTTTAATCAATTTTCGAAATCGAGAAAACTGTCTGTTAATACATAAACTCATAATTTTTTTGTCTCTCCTGATAATTTGCTTAATAGGCTTTTAACAGGCCGACGATATAGAATCCATTTATATTGGTAGCAATGTAGGTATGTGAAACGCTTCATCTATTTAAATATACCTAACATTAACTTAAAAATGTGCTTAATTAAAGAAAAATGGCATTATTTAGTTTATTAATTAAAAAAACTGTAACTATATTATACTTACTATATATATTATATAATACATACATATATATGTCGTCGTCATCGCATGAGTTTTATGTATATTAAATTTAGTTAGCAGTCAAGAGCTAAGTGTATCTGCAAAGTTGTACAAACACAAAGTACGTTTATTGCAGAGAGTCAGTAAATAGACTCAATCTCGCTTCTAAATCATCTTATAGAAGATGAATTTAATAAAATTTTATTAAACCTACCAGTGCTTACATGGTAATTTAATTTGAAGATTCTTGTTTTAAATTTTAATAGATGAATCTATGAGGATAGTAAGAAAACAAAAAGTATTTAAAGAAACATACCGTTATTAGTTAAAAATCTTTGTTCGTTGTCTTTAGTAATTAAATATTAATTTTTTAAATGTATAGTGTTAGGATTGTTAACCAAATTTTGATAAATCTTTAAAATGATAATTAAAGAATGTAACTGAAATTATTATGTTTTAATCACTAACATATTTATATGCAATATAATTTTTAGAATAAAAAATATACTTTTAATTTTTCTTGCAGTCCAAGATGAAGCTTTGCCCAGTTGTATTCAGTCTATTAGTGGTGTGCGCGGTGAGCTTCGCCGTGGAACATGGCCCGTTGATCAATGTACTGCAACCCATTGAGTCCCACGACTTAGTCCAGATTGAACCTGTACAAAATATTAGACAGAAGAGGCATTTACTTCTAGGTGAGTAAAACATACTTTCGTATATATAAGAATATAAAATAACAGGCAGAGTTTTCTTTATCAAATTATGAGCCATATACCAAATTAAAATGAATTATCTTAAAATATGAGTTAGATATATTTTGTTATTTAAATTGGTTTTTTAACCAATTTAAATAACAAAATATATTAATATCTAATATAAAATTATAACTGAATTAATATTATAAATAACGTGTTTATAAGCAAAATATGTAGATTGGCAAATAGAGATTATTGGAGTTATTGATATGCAGGGCAAAACAGCGTGAAATTGTTGCCAAGTACCGCGCGTGACTCTCCTGGCACTTCATTTGCGAGCCGATATTGATGACTGATAATGTTGTAAGAGACATCTACTATACAATAAAATTTTTGTGTTATAATACTAAATAGTATAAAATAATATATGATCTGCAGAATTATGGTTCCATAAAACTAATTTATTAAAAAGTAAACTTTAGAAGGCCAGTCGTGGCGCAGGGGTAAAAGCGAGTGACTATAAACGTGATAGGTTGTGGGTACAATTCCCACTCGAGGAAATTGAATATTCAATATTTTCATTTCTTCGCACTGGTATCGACTAGAGAGAAATCGCGGCGTTGAGCGCCACCAATCAACATTCATCGCCTCCATTCGTCGGAAAGTGGAGAGAGGAGTGTCTTACTACTAGGCTACCTCTGCCTACTTGAAAAAAAAAATTAAATTCCATATTCCTATAAAACTAGTTTTAGTTGAAATTGATGAATAGTGTCGCAAAGATAATTTGTTAGGTTTATTGTGCAGAAATAATAAGACTATTATTATAACAGCATTTAAGGTGATTATAAAGCTATTTTAGTTAAGGAAAATATTACAAAAATATACAATGAAAGAAAATCTTAATAAACGTTCACATAATCTAAGCACGGAACTAAATAGTTGTCATACAAAGCAAGTTAATTTACTGAAAACAGCTGTAGAAGTCTGATAATTCTTTAGAATACCTGAGCAAAACCAACTTTACGGTACAACTCGAAGGAACTGAGGTGGAGTTAAGCTCATTAAACAACTTAAAATATAATAGTTTTGTATGATTTATACATCGTTTTAGCTTTACATACCTTTGAGTAAGAATTATTTTTGTATAGACAACGCCAAATGTTTTTTGTAAATGTAAGTCTAGAGAAATAATTTATTCCTTGAACGCTGTCGTTCCGCAGTGGCACCATCGAGCGTGGAGGTTGTGGGTTCAATTTCTACTCGGTAATATTTAATATTTTCATTTCCTGGTTCTGGTAGCGAGGCAAAGCGCGGCATTGCGCCTGCCACGCAACACGCAATGCCTCGAGAATTCGGCAGAGAGTAGGAAACGGAAATGTCTTAACACTATTCCCCCCGGGTTCTTTGTGCCTATCTAGCTGTATGTGGAATAGAGTTTTTATTATCACCATATTAATTTCTATAACAGGTGCCGGAGCCTTAGGTGCTGGTGTAGTAGGAGCTGGAGCTCTTGGAGCTGGTTTATTAGGAGCTGGTTTGATCGGTGCTAAAGCTGGACTTATCGGCGGTGCTTTAGTAGGCGGTGCCCTACAAGGCAGAAGTTATGGGGGTGGATACGGATACGGCGGCGGATACGCTGGCGGATACGGATATGGCGGCGGTTACGGATATGGCGGTGGATACGGGTATGGTGGTGGATACGGTGGATACAGTGGACAGGGATACAGGTATTTATTGAATTTATAGATAACTAGCGGACGCGCGCAGCTTCGCCCGCTTATTTGCTCCTTTAGGGGTGAATCCTAATAAACCATGAAACACGTGTGCAATGAAATATTTTTAAGAGTCTAAATTTCAAATCTTATAAAAATCGGTGGCGATTTAAAAAAAAATCCATACAAACTTTCAAACCCTATTTCAACCCCTTAGAAGTCGAATATTGCAAATTCCCGTCTTAGCGAGCACCTACGTCCATAAGTAACTCCTATGTAAAATTTGAGATTCCTACTACATGTAGTTTCTGAGATTTCGTGGTGAGTGAGTGACCTTTCGATTTTATATATATAGATAGATAACTATTTTGCCAAAATATAATAGAAAATAACTTATTTAAAAAATTGGTTATTAATTAATTCACACTACAAGTAATAGACGTTGTTAAAGGATTTTATATTTTTTTTATGTAAATTAAATCATCAGCTCCATGTGTAATTTATAGGCAGCTATTTCATATTTATAAACGGGCTTACGAGCGAGTTTACGAAAGAGTTTATTTATTCAATTTTATATATTTGATGATATTAAAATGTTTATTGAAGTGGATTGAATTTTGAACATCGCTGTATATTATAAAAAATCATAATATAATAAGTAAATATTTTATTCTTTTACTTACGTAAAATATCTGTTTCGAAGAGAAAATATTCCCTTATATTGAAATAAAAAAAAATAAAGAAATGAATTTAGTATAAAAACAAACAACTTGAATAGTGGAAATTTTAGAGATTTTTCTTGTTCTTACAATTAAATTTGTTTACTTCTACGTTAATCACTCACGGAGCTTACTTTTTTAATACATGGAATACAGTCTTTTTTATGAAGTTAGGACATCAAATAATATATTCCATATTAGCACCTAATTTATTATTGCCTTCAAGGCATAAATACTGTTGATATATGAATAAATAATTATATTTCATTCCAGACGTTACTACCCCACTACAACATATATCGTAGAAGAACCCTGGTGCTGACTTCAACATTACGTCGTAGTTTTACGTACTCAATTCCAACGTGTGTAGAGATGGGGATATCTCATGACTGATACCTGCACGTTTAGTTATTAAGAATAAATTTTTATAAAATAATCCTGGTTTTTATATTTCACATTAGATATCTTCTTCTTCCTGGCATTAATCCCGGCTATTGCCAGGGTCTGCCTTCCTACTCAACCTATTCCACACATTTCACATAGATACATATTTACAACTAGTGGGCCCGGACGCGGCTACGCCCGCTTGAACTATACGATTATTTATTAAATATATTTATGAAATTATTTTCGGTTTTCTATAGAATTTGTAAGAAAATATAAGCCTAAATAATTAAAATAAGTTAAAAAAGAATAATAAGTGGAGATTTATTATTAGAAAAAATATCTGAGTAACCGAAATGAACAAACAAACTAAAGGAAGTAACTAAAGGAAATTTTTATACTAATACTAGAGGACGCGCGCAGCTTCGCTTGCTTATTTAGGGGTGATTTTCTAATAAAACACGAAACATGTGTTCAATGAAATATTTTTAAGAGTCTAAATTTCAAATTTTATAAAAATCGGTGGCGATTTAAAGATTTTTCCATACAAACTTTCAACCCCTTATTTGCACCCTTAGGGGGTGAATTCTAGATAACCATGAAATACATGTTCAATTAAATATTTTTAAGTCTAAATTTCAAATTTTATAGAAATCGGTGGCGATTTAAAGATTTTCCCATACAAACTTTCAACCCCTTATTTACACTCTTAGGGGAAGAATTCTAGAAAACCATGAAACATGTGTTCAATTATTTAATTGTATTTACTTTTAAGAGTGAATTTCAAATTTTATAAAAATTGGTACAGATTTAAAAGAAACTCTATACAAACTTTCAACCCCTTATTTTCACCCTTAGCGGGAGAATTTTAGAAAACGATGAAACACGTGTTCAATTAAATACTATAAAAAATGTAAATTTCAAATTTTATAAAAATCGGTGCCGATTTAAGTTTTTTTCCATACAAACTTTCAACCCCTATTTCAACCCTTTAGGGTTAAAATTTTTTAAAATCCCTTCTTAGTGGATGTCCAGATTACGAAAGTAAACATCTGTCCAAATTTCACGTTTCTACGCACAGCGGTTACGTCTGTGCGTGCGTCTTACCTCAGTCAGTGAGGACAAGTCCTTTTATATATATAGATTAGAAAAAGTACCTAGTTTGCCGTGCGCGCGTACTGAACATTTTTCTATATTAAATAATTAATAATTTTTGCGAACAATATTAAATAAAATCCCAAATGATTAAAATTACGATATATTAAGTGTATAACATCGGTATAGATAACTGAACTGAGATAAATTAATTATAAGCAGCAAATAATTACATAAAAATTAACACTGTTATACAGTAAACCATTATATTTATTTTCATAAGGATGAATACCCAATTATAGAAATCATCAAATTTTTGTTAATGTATACAAATCTATGTCTATAGTATACAGGGTGGAAGAGGCAGCGCTCCTTTTACTGAAACTGCATATAGGGTAAAATATTTCAAACCCAAAATTAAAAAAAATTATCATGGTACTTCAACGGTTTGGACGTAGGATTTTTTTTTTCATTTCACGTTTTTTATCCATACCTGTATTTTGTGTCACGCACACATACGTATGTGACGTTGCCGCTTTGACAGATAAGTGTGTGCGTGCCTATGTTATACTTTACAAATGGCGTTTTATTTTAAAACGATAATTTTATTATTTATTTTGTTTGAAAAAAAACTTTTTCATTTTTGAGAATTATTTTTTTTCCGAATTATATTAGGCTTCTATAGAGTAGTTAAAACTGTGGTTTCATTTAAAGTGGCGCTGACAATTCCACCCTGTATATCAACGCGGAATTTTTTAAACAATATTTAAGGGATAATATTTTTGTAGAATATTGTTTTGGTTGGTTGGTTGGTTGGTTTAGTTAAAGGTTGAGTCGGCGCGCCATGTACGCGTCGAGCAAACTCATTTTGGGTGACGTTTTCTAACAACAAACTTTGCAAATCGTTGCTTAGCAACGGCGGTTGTTATAAACATGGCGGAATAAATTGCATGCCAAATAAATAAATTGCATATACTAATATATATCGACAATATTACAAATATAAGAAAAAAAAGTATCCTATGTTCATCCCGGTACCCTCAAGTATCTCTATATGAGTATTTTATCACAATTAAATTAGCGGTTTGGGCCTGATTGCGTAAAAGACAGACAGACAGACAGACAGACAGGCAGAGTTATTTTCGAATTTATAATATAGGTATGGATTCCAGATAAGGACCCCCCTTTGAAAAACGCCATTTTTTTTCTCGCATTATCTATGTATAATTCCTTGGTTCATCACCTAGTTCCTCATTTCCTGGTAATTAAACATAATTACACACAAGATGGCCATCATCAAAGTCACTTTGGTTAATAATAATATTTATATCACATTATGTCGTTGTTTAGTTGGAGTACAAAGTGGACATTTACGTCATGATGGGGGTGGGGGTGATTTACTTGAAATATTTATGTTATAAAGTAAAATTGGGCAATCACATAAGTATTGATAACATGTATCGTGGCGGCACAGGGTGTGACTTCAACGTGACGGTTGTGAGTTCGATCTCCACTCGAGGAAGTGAAATATTTATTTACGTTTATATTTTCATTTCTTCGCTCTGGTGTCGAGGCAAAGCGCGGTGTTGAGTTCTGCCTTTCAACACGCAATGCCTCCAGAATCCAGCAGAAAGTAGGGAACGGAGTGTCTTAACACTAGGTTCCCTCTGCCTACCCTGCTGTGTGCGGGATACAGTGTGAAGCTGACATATTTTTTTCAGGATAAATATAAAGCTTATACCAATAAAATACTACCAATAAAATAATACCAATAAATATTAATAAGAAATATTTAATAATAACAAAACAAATTAAAAGGATATATTGAGTAGATTCTTAGTTAGAATAAAATATTGACTACAACAATATCTATAAAATCTTCAACCACCAACATTTTGGATTTAGATAGCACGTAAAGCAATTTGTACCTACGGCGTCTAATCTGACTCTTGTTAGCGTACACGTTTCGTTAATAATCCTCCGAGCATATTGTAATATTATTTAGAATGGCCGTTATATTTTGCAATATTAATCTATCTCGAGGACTACAATATTAGTATATGATTAAAATAAGCTTTCAAAATCTTTTAATATCGTGACTCGTATTTACAAACTATATGTATAAAAAAAATTATAATAGCTTAAATGCATAACGTTAACTTACGTAATAGACGTTCTACTTTACCTGGAAAAAGATACTTGACAACTTGGACGGAGTGTCATAACACCAGGTTTCCTCTGCCTACCCTGCTGATGCAGCGTGAAGCTGATCTAATTTGATTACATTACAGCAATTAGTCTTATACGTATATAGTAAGTAATTGGCATACAAGAAATAATTACAGTACTTCCAGTATGTATATAATATATACAGCTTTTGAAGCTTCATCTAGCAATTTAACCCGAATGAATATTCATGTGCTTCCTAAGCAAGCCATTACGCCAATTTTGTTAAGTCATGATAATTTGTCATACATTCTGGTGTAAAATTGAATTATTAATGTTTGTAGCTTATTTTTGTTTATAGATGTATCTTTGGTTGATTGATTTCAAAAGAAATAGTTTTTTTTTATTCAAATAAATACATTTAAATATGAGTTGTTAATAAAGTAAAACTTGTAAATAAAGGTGGATTTTAGAGACGATCTAGATTTAAATGTATTTTATAAATGAAAATATATCCTAGACATAAGTATAAAATAACTTCATCTTGCACAAGAACAGAATTAGAACGAGATATTAACGACACCTCGTTTATCGTAATCTCATTTTAATTTGTTATACAAGTACACATAAATCATTTATTTATTTGTTATAAATGAAAATGTAAATGTAAAATAAATATAGAAAAATAAAATACGATGACAATCGAATTGATGATTGATCAGACATAGTACAAACAATAAATAACATAGATTGACAATATTTTCATGTAATATGAATAATTAATGGCAGGTATGCAAACATTACGCCGTGCCTCGTAGCCTCCCAGCCTCGCAGCCCTAGCATATTGAACTAACAAGCCACATTTAGGTAATTAGCTATCTATCGGGCTACGTTCAGCAATGGCAGGAGTGTAGGAATTTAGTCAATTAATAGCTGCTTGCTGACAATATAGCGCCGGTGCGTCCTGTACGAGTACCTGTAATGTAATCAGAATATATAGGGCTATGATATGATTTATATACTCGTAGGTACACGTATTGTAAATTGTGATGAAATAGAATTTTGAAATTAAAATAATTATAAACATTATTCATATTATAATTTTTGTATTTATGAAAATTTGTTATTATTTAATCGATAGAGGGCAGCGGATACCAAATAAGGGAATGGAAGGCAAAATGGTATATGATCATTTGAGGTAAGTTAGCGTAGTGGGCAAGTGAGCGCACTGTCTTTATCTTAATATCCCAAGGCAGCTAGGGTTGTTTAGACAATTAAAATTACCAGTGTGATAATACAAATGCCTTATATTAGTGAGGCGCACCACGCTTCTTTTTAAATTATATAATTAAAATATTTTTTCTTGATTAAGTCAAAGAATTTCCGACTTATTTGATTAGTATTAATAAACTTCATATATCTATGGATAGGATGTAAGCGTAAAAATATTTGACATTATATTAAATATAAAAACATTTGACATTAAAATTGAAAAAAAATCACTACTTATAAATTTTGTTCCGATGCGCTGACGGAGAGAGAGAGACGGGAGGAACTAATAATTTGTGCTACTCACCAACTAAATGATGTTAATAGTCTGGTAGTAATCTAACAGTTCTGCTTTACCTGCATATTCTGTTTTGGCTTCTGTTCCCCTATGTAACTAACACAGTGTGCCTACGTCACGTAATTAACGCTTTCCGTACTTTGCTTACGTACTTATATTTATTTAAAAACTTTGTATTTGATTGTTAATGATATAGTAAATGTATAAATTTATTTAATCGTATTTATAGAAAGGTTTATGTAACTATAAAATTCAGCGCATATAACAGTGAAGAAAGTAAATATATCATTATAGAAACAGTTGATAAAATGAGTTAATATATCCAACATTAATATACCCAACGTGCAATGCCTCCAGAATTCGGCGGAAAGTGGAGAATGGAGTGTCTTAACACTAGGTTTCCTCTGCCTACTTTGCTGTGTGCGGGATACAGCGTGACGCTGAATTTTTATCAATATCGTATACGAGAAAAAATATATCCTGCAAAAGAATCGGATTGCGTTAAGCAGTGGTATAAAATATTATAATAGCAAGATTGAGATGAAAAATGTTTTAAGCGTTTTATTCCGCTACAATAGTTTATTAGCATTCGTAAAATACTTGGCTAAGTTCGCAGCGTGACGATAAAAGTTAATTACTTTCTTTATTAATTATTCTGTGGCGGAGGTTTAAGTCTTTTGTACTTCAGAATTTTAAGTTCACTTTTCTTAAAAGATTATTTCTTGTATATATTTAATATTATTTGAATGTATTTTGGGAATATTCGTTGGTTATTTAATTATGTTTATTTATAATGTTATAAACTTTAAATCATCGTAATTTAAATCTGTTGGTATTTTATTTGATTTTGTTCGCAAAAATTGTCATATTTAATATAAAATTATTTAGTAATTGCGTATCTATCTAGGTACGCACCCACGGCAAAGGCGATTAGAGTATTCTTGTATGTTGCACCACAGCCTTCAGCTATTCCGGAGAATAGCCCAGACCAACAGAAAGACGTTGTTTGTGTTATAGTATCGAGTAAATAACTATATGCACTTAAAACATGGTTATTTTGGAATAGATGAAATTATATAATTTATTATAATATAAATTTGTTTTTTTAATTAAAAATTAGAAAACAAATGGATTAAATGATTAGATATACTTCAAGAAAACCACTCGACACAAAATGCCACTCGAAACAAATATTAAACACGGCGTTTAAATAAAACGTCACTCAAAATATAATTACTAGGTGTGTGTTGTAAGTCCGAAATGTAAACCTGCAACACACGACCAACTAAAATGTTTTGTTCAGTGCGTAACTGTCGGCCTGTCCGCTGTCGGGCGCAGCCAGGCCAGGCTGTATCAACACGTAGAGAAATTTGGAGGCTACGGTTAGCTCTCTCGCGGAATTGGCTAGACTGGACTAATTGAAATTCAGAGTTGGAACAGTGTTCGCCGAAAGTGTTAGTTTGCCAAATTTTATACGGATAGACAGACGGTTGTTTACTAAATTGTCATATAACTTTACATAGGTCACCCTAATAAATATGGATGGAAAAACGTAAACGTAGATGTTGTGATAATCATTTTATGATGAGATGATTAATAATATTTGATCATAATATGGCAATTATATTGAAGGCCGCGGGCGTCGTGGCGCCGTGGCACGTCCTGTGATTGTAAATGCGACGGTTGTGGGTCCGATACCCCCCCGGGAAATGAATCATATATTATTTTCATTTCTTTGGTCTGGTAACAAGACAGAACGCTGCATTAAATTCCGCCACTCAACTCGCAATGTCTCGAAATTTCGGCGTCTCGAAAGTGGGGAACAGAATGTTCTAACTGAAGCTAAAAATATATTAACGGTAATAAATTTACTCAAGTTAATACTAATGTTCACATAACTGAGTGGTTTGTATTTTTTTCAGAGGCACTTAAACAATTAGACTTATAAATATCAATAATTTTCAATGATAATATACTCTAATTCATTTTTTCAAAGATTCTTTAAAGATATCTGGAATTTAATCATAATCATTCCATATTCCGCATACTTCTAAAAAATAATAGCAATTTGTCGATTTTGTCAATGACATTAAAAAAATCGAAGGAGTTCAAGTATAAAATTGAGTAGTTTACAGCTACTACTGAATAGGGGGCGGAGGCTGGCGTCGAAACAGCATTTATAGGAGATGGATGGTAACGGCCCACGCCACTACCTCTTTAATCTCGCTTACAAAAGAGATATACGAGTGTGCTGCGTGCTCGGCGCCGCGTCGGTAATTACTCTCATGGTTTGTCAGTACTGAGTTTATGATCACCCTTAAATTGGATATAGCAGTAGTTATGTCTTTGGTAGAATTTCTGTCAATATAGTAGTAGATACAAATTTAGATTAGTTTTCTAAAAGCTATTCAAATCGAAATATATAATGCTACACATTGATCTTACGATAATTTTTATGTTAACAAATAAACTTCTAAAATCTGTTTGAAAATACTTAAATATAAATTTATTAAGAAGAAAAGATGAACAAGTAGAAAGCGAAAAGGCAGTCAGTCTTAAATGGATAAATTATATAATTAAAAATAGAGTTTGAGTTTTTGTTTTATTTTGTTTGATCTTAATTATATTTTTACTCAGATTTTTAATTTTTTTTAACTCAGCTTTATTACTAATAACTATAGCAGGTACTAGCTAATTTAAAAAAATATTATTAAAATAATTAATAATAAAAATTTAATATTGCGATAGAAAAATAAAACAATATATTTGTCTACACTTAAATAAAATCATTATTGAAAAATATGAAGTATGCAATACAATAAAACGTTTGTTTTTTTTCTCCAACTAAAAGCGATCAAAAGTTTTCAAATAAAGCCAATGGGAATCCTTGTTTACTACCAGCGCTGGCCCTTAGTTTTGTTCAAAACGTAATTTGCGACTCTTGGCTTAACTATTGTTTTTATTACTTTGAGCAAATCACAGCTGAGAATTTTTTCAATCATGTTTGGCCGTATTCATCAACTCCTATACATAAATCTGCGGTGTAATATAGGACATGCCACAATTACGTGCACGCTGCATCCCGCACACAGCAGGGTAGGCAGAGGCAAGCCAGTGTTAAGACACTCCGTTCCTCATTGTGTGTTGCGTAGTGGAATTCGATTGCTTCGACACTAGAGCGAAGAAATGAAAAAATTATGTTAAATAAATTTTCATTTCCTCGAGTGGGTATCAAACCCACAACCAGTCGTGTTTGCAGTCACATATTTTTGCCACTACGCCACGCGTGGCCTTTAGATAAATCATCGATGTAATATAGAAAATGCCACAATACACTCGTATATCATTACAACAATAATAGCTTGAGGCGTTGTACGAAACTTAGTGGTCCAGTGTAAATTTCTTTTCGTTATTATCTTTTATAGTTTTATTTTAGAAAATAAAAAAAAATCTAATCAGCAGAGTGGGCAGAGGAAACCTAGTGTTAGAACACTCATTTCCCCACTTTCCGCCAAAATCTGGAGTCATGACGTGTTGAGTGGCGGAACTCAATGCCGCGCTTTGCCTCGAAATGAAAATAAAAATTGAAATATTTCTTTTCCACGAGTGGAGATCGAACCCACAACCAGTAGCAGTCGTTCCTGCGTTACGACTGGTCTTTATTGTAAAGAAAATGTTTAATTTGCAGTTTAATTGGTTAATAGCTAAATATCGTGGATTGCTTTGTATAAGCTAATATGTACTTAATTTGCAATGTATACCGTGAGGCCGGAAGAATAAATAATTTCCTTGTGGTTCCATAACGCAAGCAATTAAAAAAAGTAAATATAAAGTTCCACTACTTTTTAATTTGCAAACCTGACGTCTAGTTGATATTTAATTTTAAAAAAGTCAATCTAAAATATTAACTTTTTAAATATTTTATGTCCCTGATGTAGATTTAAACGTAGCTACTTATTTGTTTTAAATTGAACTACTACTAATTTATTAATTTCTAATAATATTTCATTAATTGTGACTTAAAAACTAAAATATCTAAGATGTTATACGCATCCGAGGAAGATAACGCGAAGGTCTATAAGTAGGTATATATTTAGAGCACTATAGAAGGCGATCAATCATTTACACGCATTAGAGTATTTTATCTTCCAACAATGGATCAATATTATCCAGACAAAAGAGCTTCGCATCCAAACATTCAAACAATGGTGCGCGATTGATGACAATACTGCCAGCAAATAAGCAAAAACAAGTATATTATTCTAAGGAGCTTAAGTGCGACGTGATAGCTGAAATTAAATTACACAGCAATTGGAATATATATTTTACAAATGAAAATGTGATATTTGAAAAGATTTGCAAATAAAACGTCTAAGTACGTTGCGATACGTACTCGTACGTTGTATTTTAATTAAAAGATCAATAAAGTTCATTATGAGGCCAGTCGTGGCATAGGAGCATAAGTGTGTGACTGTACATGCGATAGGTTGTGGGTTCGATTCCCACTGGAGGCAATGAAATATTTAATATTTTAATTTCTACGCTACGGTGTCGAGGCAAAGCGCAGTGTTGACGTCCGCCACTTAACACGCAATACCTCCAGATTTCGGCGGAAAGCAGGGAGCGGAGTGTCTCAACACTAGGCTCCCTTTGCCTACCCTACTACATACGGGATAAAGCGTGAAGCTAAAAAAAATTTAATAAAGCTGATATAAGGCCCCGAAATGTTAAGTTGCGGTGGTCAGTGAAAATACGAATATATTTCGAATGAAAAAGAAGAAGTTAAGCGAGGAGTCATGAGAAAACAAAGGAAGGTCAAAGGAAGTCACATAAAATGTGTTCCTAAAATTTAAAAGGAAGCTGGGAAATATAACTATCGCTGCAGTCATGTATCACCGTAGCACGAGCTCTCTACTACGTAAAGGTACGAGCTAGCGTCGAAACGTTTAACAGAGATGAATGATATAGTCATAGCGCCTTTTTAATTTTACTTAGCAAAATGTTTATCATCTTTCATAAGACGAATTAATAGAATGAAACAGAGAGAGAAAGAGAACTTATTAAAAATAGATTTATATTTATTTATTTAAAAAATATAGTCAAAAGTTAATAAACTCTTATAAAAACTTTACCATGCACGATGAAAGCTAGTAAGTGTACAAAAGTAATAACAGGATAAAAAAATATTGAGAGCTATTTGAATCAATACATGTTCAGTGTGTTAAAAGAGGTTAGCTTCAGCCCCCGAGGGTGTGATACCGCAGTACAAACGAGTCGGAAGGCAAAAGTTTTTCATACGTTTCTTTGTAAGAGTAGGTATGTAACAAACTTAGCGGTCTCCCGAACCGAATGGGTATTAATATTTGGGAAAATGTTTCCAATATTTCTAGGAACAACTTTGATTAATGATATTTGTTGGAGGTTTCTTTGTAAATCAGAGTCTTTTGAAGTTTTAGCCGTAGATTATTAGATTACTCTATTCACAGTATTCGATAAAATTTTAATATTAAGTTTCTTTTTTATATGAAGAAAATATCTTTTTTATTGTACTGTAATTTAATGGAGAGTTTGAAAGGAATTGAAATATTTATTTAAATTTATATTTCCTTTTCTTTGCTCTGGTATAAGGCAAAGCGCGGCGTTAAGTTCCGCCAGTCAACTCTAGAATTCGGCGTAAAATGGGAAACGGAGTGTGTGTGGAAAATATTACTAATATTTGTGAATCATGTTAAATTTTAAAGCAATCTATATTATTAAATTGTGAAATATTGCCTTCAACTTAACATCATTCAACCATTAACATGTCAGACCGGTGAAAAGCGACATCAATATGCATGCGCCCAGCTCGGGCTCAAGCGATATGCTAATACAATATTTTGACCTAGACTCTTAACAACTTTGTACTACTTATAATACAACAATTCACTTTAGAAATTATTAAATAATAAATAAACAAGTATAATAGAAATCATAGACTTGGTTAGTAAAATTAACTTAATAACTAAAAAAACTAAATATTTAAAAATTCGCTGAGGCCGTGGTGGCGCAGCGGCACAAGGGTGTGACTGCAATGCGACGATTGTGGGTTCGATTCCCACTCGAGGAAGTGAAATATTTATTTACGTTTATATTTCGGCAGAAAGTGGGGAACGGAATGTCTTAACACTAGGTTCCCTCTGCCTACCCTGCTGTGTGCGGGATACAGCGTGAAGCTGATTTATTTATTTAAAAATTCGTCACATCCCTAAAATATTTCCTATATTACCATTTAACCAGTTCCACTATACAAGCTCGAATGAAAACTTCTAAAACGGGTTTCTAAAGTTTTTTGGTAAGAATAAGCTTAAAATGACATACCTACTGAAACTTTAAAACTACCTTATAGAGAAAGAGGTCGGTAGCACGTAGCAGAGCACGCTGCGGGCACGGTTGCAGCGGTTGTATTCTTCGCGTGCTCCTTTATCGTTACTCTGGGAACACAAAGGTTGAATGCTGACTATCGATTGCGCAAATTTCCTTTGCATAACGCCTTTTGTGACGTGAAACATTTAAATTCACTGAACAGTGTTAGTTCGCTGAGTTACGGTGTGCTAAAATGAAATGCATCATATATAATTTTATATGTTGAGATTTTTTGATTTAATATTAGGTATATGAGGCCAGTCTGGCGCAGGGGCACGAGTGTGTTATTGTAAACGCGTCTGGTTGTAGGTTCGATCCCCTCTCGTGGAAATTTAATATTAATTAAAAATTTATATATATTTTTTATTCTGGTGTCAAAACGAAGCGCGGCATTGCAATGCCTCTAGAATTCGGCTTAAAATGGGGAACAGGGTGTCTTACCACTAGGTTCCTTCCCCTGCAATGTGCCAGATACAGCGTCAAGCTGATTTTTTTTTATTTAATATTACTTGGCGGCTACACCATGACTACGGTGTACTTAATATTAATTATGAAGGAAAACAAATTAAATTTTAATAAAATTCTCAGATTGTCCTTTTAGAACCGCCGTAGCCAGTAATAAAGGAACCCATAACATATTTTGTGTTCGAGAAACATCTCTAACCATAAAAGAATAAAATTAAAGTCTGTAATATCTTTTCTGCCGTCGTACTTTACTACCCATAAATACGTAAAGAAAATGGCAAGTAATGCCTTATTGTTTCATAAGCTCAGGAAGACGCTTTATGAAGGCTTTTCGTTGTTTGATACCATGATATAAATCGGGGCGGAGAAAGCTGTCTATGGAACAGTTTCCTTCTGTAGTAAATGTGAAAAGATTTATATTGACAATATAAATCTATTAATATAATATTTGAAATCTTATAATCCTGTTTTAAATAAACGATATATAAGAGGCATAATTTACCATATATTTATATGGGTATTGACAATAAAGAACCAAAGTTTATGGAGCTTTTGTGTGTGTTATTGGTAAAAAACGTCTTTAGATCAAATTTTAAAATTTTATCTAGATAAGTGAAATATTTAATGCCATTTCGCAGACAAGGGGTCGTGTCAATTTTTTTAAGGTGAAATATTTATTTATGAGGACAATAAGTAAGGTTTATCTTCATAACTTTATCAACCAAAAGTATCTACTGCGAACAATATAAAATGATTATAATTAGAAATTAGGGAGGCTCGATTTATGACAAAAGAGTTGACTGGCTTTCTGCTAAAAGAATTGTGAATAACGAGGGAGCGGAAGAATTTATTATTAACTTAACAAAAAAATATATTATTGTACATTTTGTATATAATTTATATACCTTTATTACACTTGTACTGTATAGTACTGTCCATTTTTTACGTAAGTGAAGTACTCTTGTGGCAATATTTTAATATATTCATATAAATTCTTTCAGCTTAACGCTCTATTCTACAAAGTAGGTTAATTCGTTAAATTATAAGTAAATATATTAAATAAATGTGACATTTCAATTGGGTTTGTGTAGTAAGAGTTTAGCTTTACTTCGAGAAGGTATAATCATTATAAGGTTTAAAAGTTAAGGATTATGGATTGTATGAATAACTAAATAAGAAAAGTTACGATCAACTATTAAAATACTGTCCATTTCTATTATATTTTAAGCGCCAGATCAGACCGGTTATATATGGCAAATACACATGCACATAGATAAATTAAAGGCTTTCTCTCTTCTTATAACAACTATTATTATTTTAAAGGACATGTGAGAGACAGAGACCTTACATAACTCACTAACCTAACTATGTAAGTACTAGTTCTTTTTATTGTGATCGTAGACACTTGTTTTGTGTAGTTAACGTAGCTTCCATTAAATAATTCTATTTGAAAATAAACGTTACTTAAATAAATGAAATGACAAGAAATATCTTATTGTTTTTCTTAGTAAAACAAGATCTTATAAAGGCTTCCATTTGTTGATAAAGATCAGAAATAAGGAGGCTGAACAGAGAATATCTCTTCGTAACAGATCTTAGCGCAGACAACAATGGCGAAGATTTATTACAGTTCAATATATAATGACTGAATAACTTTATCTACTACAATATCTTCATAGATTCAGCTTTTGTTCGATTTTCTTCTTAATAATAATAACCGAACGTACAACTAGTATTTTATTCTATAAGTTTTGTTTTGTAGAGAAACTTAAAAGAAACTTTAAAGAAAGACGATGGAACATAATATACAAGAAATAGAAAACTTTAAGCTCTCCATTATTTTCTTAGCTTTTAAATTTACACTACAAAATACAGTTTTCCTTTATACTATATACAGTTAGTAATGTTATCATTGTTTTTGAAGCTACTAAATGGACGCAATAAATGGAACTAAATAAAAGTTTTCAAATAAAACCGATGAACATAGCCATTTCCTCGCCATTGTAATGTCTAGTAAAAGTGTAAGGGTTTAATGTTGCTTTGCTTTGCTTAATTACTTGCACACACGTACTTAGAAATAGATAAGACAATTAAGATTTTCTTATGTTTATTTAATTTTTAGCATGTTTATGAAGTAATATTTCTTTTATTAAGTACAAAATTAAGTTTGCGGGCATATCATTTTGTATGAAATGAACTACAAAAATAGGTTTATAATGATTTTTTTCTATGATACATAATAAATTTTTTTTTTGGATTTTTTCCCTTATTTCTATTATAAGTTATTGCTTCATGCGAAATTTCATAACTCGTCCACGTCCACGGGTACCCTATTGAAATTTCATACAAAATGCATGCTGCATTTTGTATGGAAATCAAACTCACCACCTGTCACGTTTAGAGTTACACACTCGTGTTCCTGCGCCTGGTCACATGTGTTTACTGTAGTTATCTTTCACGCTCATGACACTAATTTCTTTTTATACAACCAAAAAATATAAAAATCCCCGTAGTAAAATCGAACCCATACCTATGACAGTCATATCTGAACTGCGCTATGTTAATAATATTTCTTTTCATATTATGCGAGTAAAATAAGCCATACTCACGATCTCGACATTTTACTTGCACGTTAAATAACGGTTTTGTAGTAAAACTAGTACCAAATTGCACTTGATGATATAATACTTAAATCAACGTCGAGTACTTATCTTAACATTACTTAGATCTCTATTCTTCTATATTTTTATAGCTTCACGCTATCATATAGCAGGGTAGGGAAAGGGAACCTAATATTTAGACACTACTTTTGTGTGTTGAATGACGTAACTTAGCGCCGTGTTTGGAATTATCATCGGATTGAGTACGTACAGACATTAATACATGCTTCCGACTGAGAATCGAACTCACAACCATCGGGTTTACAGTCACTAAGCCACGACGACCTCTACACTAAGGCTTAATTCAAATATAACTAACAAAAAAATCACATAAACACTACTAATATAATAAAAATTAATTGCATTTTGTATAATCGATACATTAATGCTCGTATATTTTGGTTGCCTTAACTTCATACAATCTCGAAATAAATGGTCTTGACATACGGACAATAAATATATCCTATAAGGGTTCCGTTTCTACCTTTTGAGGTACAGAACCCTAAAAATGAACAAAGATGACATTAAAAGTTTTATTACCTGTATATTTATGTTTACCTACTATGAAATATGATTGATATTTGTAAACATATTAAACAATTTTATTGAAGTAGTTTTTTCACAACGTTCGTGTACGCTAAATTGATTTCCCCTCATAAATGCAACGATAAATCACAAGTTACTGTAAGTTTTGAACTTTGAAGTCCTGTCGATGCAGAAAACTACTTTATTTGATGCTTGTGAATTTGAACAAGTTTTGCTTTCACCAAAGTTTTAAGTTTTTGTGTAAATAGTAAAGGCAGATTTACTTCTCCTGAAGTGAGACGTTGTAAGGACTTTTCCGACTTGTTCTATAGTTGAGGGTTACACTTGGAGAGCTTGCGATACATTGCTGCATAATCATAGTCAGGCACTTGATACAAAATGTGTTGAACTCCTTTCTCTCTTTCTGGATACCATTTCGAACCACGAAAAGTCAATCCAATCTTTGTTTTTCACCTGATTTCGTGATATTACGTGTTAACCGAGAAATTAAAATATAACCGAGTGGGAATCGAAACTACTACATATTAGCAAAATCCTACGCCACAAAAAAACAGAGCCTACAAAAATATATAAATTCACATATATCCAGTAAAATCAGATACTTTTTAATTAAACCACGACGGATTTTACATTAATCATTAGATAACTCGAAATTGTTAAGAAAAGTGCCGATCTTAAGACAGAAGACTATATCCTACGAATGTTCCGGAGTACAGTCGAGAGGAAACAGACGTCGTCGATTGTCTGATTAGAGATCTGTGTGCCGTAGATTTGTGTTTGTGCGCGCCGCTTGCCGCCTGTGCTCGTCTTACGACGGAAGCGATAGTTTGTTCCGTTTGTTTATACTAGCAGCCTATAGCAATATAGAATTTGACGACATTTGAGAATTAAGTTAGCGTGAATATACATGAGGTCGTCATGGCACAGGGGTACATCGAGCTATTGTAAACGTCTCGGTTGCGGGATCGTTTCCTATTCGAGGAAATAAATATTTAATATTTTCCTTTTACTCTCTCTCGCAACAAGGCCATGTGTGGCATATCCTAGAAAATTCGATGGAAAGTGAGGAACAGAGTATCTTAACACTAGGTTTCCCAGGTTCCCCCTGCTTAGCCTGCTATATGCGGGATATAGCGTGAAGTTCAAAAAATAATGCTAAATCGTGAATTCATGGTCAGATATATTATTTATATTTATTGTTATTATTACATTATTCTTAATAAATGAAATTCAAAGAATATTTGTGACAACGAATAAAAAAACTTGTTTTAATTTAATACTACAATTAGCAAGAGATTTTAATGATAAGAGCATTGTGAAGTAGCTCTTTTGATACTATAATTGCAGTCACCTTCATTTAGTATTTTTGTTCTTATAAAAAATTATTTCAACAGTGAAATTGAAAGAAAACGGAACATTTAATTCACCCGGTTATTTGTATAGGTAAATCGTTTCTCGCGTAAAACTTTAATGAACATCTTGTTTCAAAATTACCAAAACGTTTAAGAAGAAAATATATTTTACTTTCAATTAAATAAAATCTCAACAAGATTTATTTAAACATCATATATTTTTAAAATAATTTAAATTATTTTGATATACAATATTTAAAACGACTTAAGAATTTTATTTCGATGAGACATACATAATAATATATTTTATCTATGTTTTTTTTACCTGTTTGATTATATAGACATACTTATATTATATTAACTTTTTTACGACGCGATGTCTTCAACATTGAATGTCTTAATGTCTAGATAAAATAAGACGTTAATGTTATATTTAGGATTAAGATATAAGCTGTCCACAATATATTGGCGTTGAGTAATGGAATGTTGGAATCTAGATGATTAGCGGTTGTTAATATGACATATATTATGTATGTGTAGTATATTATAGATATCTGTAAATGGCTATCTTTTATTCTTTCTAATAAAATAATTATTAATTCTTAGATGAAATTATGTTTTTCATTTATGCGTTTAAGATTTTAAATATTTAAAAATCTTACTTTTGTAAAAATATATTTTTCTTAATGGTTTTAATATAGCTAAGCTTTAAGAAATTTTTATTGCAATGTGCGTGACATGTAAACATAATTTTACTTACAGTTTAGCATATAACTAATTTTCTGTTCTGTTGACGACGAAAAGTTCTACATTTTAAATGTAGAACTGGACCTGGAAGCTTGCACAGGGAACTCGAAGAATTTGTTTGCAGTGGTATTCATTTAGTATGAAATGAACTACAATTATACATTTGTAATAGTTTTTATTTGTAATATAATTACACAAATTTCCATTTTTCGTATTTTCTACTTTATTTGTACTGCAAGTTCTGACTTCTTTCCAAATTTAATAATTGTAGGTCTACACGAAATAGAATTTTATTTTCATCAAAATTTATTTTATTTATTTATTAACGATAAGTTTCCTCTGCAAACCCAGTTATAAGGAAAAACATGTAAAGCAGCTTCTTTTTCTTATTAATTAAATACTGATAACATGGTGTTCCTCACTCATAAGCGCGCTAAGTTACAATTGTAACATTTCTTTAAAATAAACTTTATATCAGTAAAGTTAATTAGTCGATTTAAAATGTAAATTTTGTACGAATGAAAAATAGTTTATTTTGCTCGATGCTATGTCGTGGCAAAACTGAATGCAAATAGGACCGCCCTTTCAATACTGTAACACGGTTATAGAGTAGTACTACATCAGAGTACACAGTTCGTAATCGGATTACTCTGGAGGTGGACGTGGGGCACTGTTCAGTTCACGTCACGTTTTAAGGGTGA
>JAEBDU010000104.1:1051736-1069551 GCA_016802625.1 Heliconius numata | reverse complement strand
GACGTTTGTGTATCTATGTGCATTTATATATTCTACTATAAATAAATAACAATTCTATGACGTTACTTATTATTCTTATTTAAGGCTTTCTTATCTTCGTTATTTAAGGCTAGCTTAGGCTTACACCGTAATGTTATTTATTATCTATAGCCTATAGTACTTCTGAAGAATGTAGCTTTTAGGTATATAAAAGAAACCAAAAGTAAATCGGACCAGTACACAGATCTTAGCGCTTAAACAAATAAACAAATTCTTCCGCTTTATTATACTAGTATAGATAAAATATTCTATATGTGTATTTTTAATGTTTAGTTTCGAACTGTAGAATAAAATATCTTTACATTTTTTAGTACGAATCATATGTACATTTTCACGTTTTTGATATTTTGTATAAGTATTACAGTCTCAACAGAGACCGATGGTTTCATAATTTTCACATTATTATAATTTAATTTATGTCTTCAACTATTTATCCAAGATTTTATCTAAATAATTTGTGATTTATACGTTACAATCCGCTTTGGCAACAGAGAAAATAAACATTTTTTAGTACTCCAAAGAATGCTTACTTTAAAAAATTATGTAATACAATAAAGAACAACCTCACAAAGGCTCTCAAGATTAATGTTTTCTTAAAAGTTTTGTTTTGTGTATAACGTAATTCTTTAAAAGATTAGAAGAGTTATAAGGGAATCAAGATAAGTTTTAATGTTGGGCTCGTTCGTCCTTTAATTCTAAAAAATGAAGAAAAAAATCAGAATAAATTAGATGTCGTTATGGCATGTAATGTAGCTATTCGTGTAGAAAAAGTGAGCGTTTAGCAATAAACTTAAATCTATAATTAATTTTAATAATATTTATACTGCAAAGACTACTGAATGGATTTAGGTAGAGACTTTACAGAAATATATATTACACATATTAATCTGAAATAAATTATTTTCATTTTAATTTTTATTAGAATAACATAAGGGCTGCAATTAATGTAAAAAAAATGGTATAATTTGGGTGTCATATAACAATTAGTTTTAGGGGATAAGGAGTAAATTCGCACGGGTGGACAGTAATTATATATAGAAAATAGTGTTGTACAAAAAATGTGCATAGTCAACTCAATTGGTTTTTGGACAATTTGCTAGTGAACTGTAATGGATTTAAAAAAAGCTTTAGTCTTCATCCGTGGATTTGCCGCTACAGTACGTATGCTATTATTCATACATATTTGAAAATAAAATATCTCGTTTATTTCACTTAGCATATTTAACAAAATTTCTTTATAGCATCAAGTATTTACATCATATATGGATATTTGTTAAGTCCTATTGCTTGTAATAAGAGCAATACACGCTTCACGCTATATCCCGCACGCAGCAGGATTGGAAGAGGGATACATCGCTGCTCATTTGCCGCCGAATCCTGGAGGCATTACATGTTGAGTGGGGATCGAACCCACAACCATTTGCGTTACAGTCACACACTTGTGTGCGCGTGATATTTTTCAATACGATAAAAATATATTAATAGCATAAATCGTATATTTAATTGTATGTTTCAAATTATATAATATTTAAAGTTATAAATAATTACTTAATGTTTTTGGCATAACACTAAAGCTCTACGGCAATGAATCAAAACGGGTTCATTTATTTTACAATATTATTCAGTTTAATTTATTATGCATTCAGTGATTACACTTGAAATAAAATACTGATATCGGATAATGGTTTCTAAAACAACGTTGTGGCTACTTTAGGCTATTTTTTTATAATTTAGCCTATTTAGCCTATCTAATTTAGATGTATTTAGAAATATTTTTTAACCTACTTCTGTAAGAAAAGGAGGTTATCAATTCGACTGTTTTTTTTAAATTTTTTTTATGTTTGTTAATAACATAACTTTTGACTGGGTGAACCGATTTTGATATTTTTTTTTATTTGATAGGTAAAGCTTCCCGAGTGATCCTATTTTTTTTGGTCCATGTCTGACAATGGTATCTATTTTTCACTTTTTAGTTCGTTGTTAGAAGTCGGTTTTTCTTTTTGTTAAAAATTAATATATTAGAGTGATGAAGGGCCTCTGTCCTAAACTCCATTGGTTACGTGACTTACTAATAATAGTAATAATTACTTTATTAATATGTCAATAAAATTTATTCTAACATGAAAAACTACCAATATAAGCGTCACATGAATGTAACAGTAAGCAAAATGCAGTTTTATAAAATATCTAACTCCATTGCAATATTTGTCCATTTCTAGTGCGCGTAAAAATAAAAACTAAAACAAAGTGTATAAAATATATGAAACAGACTATTTCCATTCACTGTTAACACAACAGCCAATATCCGATTCAATTTGCATGAAGGTAATAAATTGTAAACGTGAAATAGAAGAAAGGTTGGAATTTTATGCCGTGACAGTATCGGGCACTCTACATATCTATTTACAAACGTGTTTGTAAAGTTGTTAGATCTAGTCACTAGTGGATGATTTAGATACTGTCTTGTGAAATATGATCTGCACTGGAAATAATAATAAAATAAAATATTGAATTATATTTTTTAAATAATTGGATCACATATAGGTATATTTTTTAGTTTCACGCTGTATCCCGCACATAGTAGGGTTGGCAGAGGGAACCCGTAAAGTTAGTGTTAAGACACTTCCGTCTTCAACTTTCCTCTGAATTCTGGGGCTTTTGCGTGTTGAGTGGCGGATCTCAACGCTGCGCTTTTATACACATACCTTTATATACAAAAATAATAAATTCTGCTTTCATTAGTTTTTGTTACACAATAATTTAAAATATATGAATATGATTCGATCAACACATGAAGAGAATTCTAAAAAAATATACAAAAGACTAATAGTGAAATTTGTCATTCAAGAAGACGTTAAGGGTCACATCAAAGAAGATGGATGCGACGGAGATAACCCTGCGACGCGACGCTGTGTCCCAGAAGGAACATTTTTCACACCCCATTCAAATTACCGACTTAGTTCATTTTGAATAATTTATAGAGCGACGCGTCAACCATAAATATCGATGATGTATTAAAATGCTTTTCAATGGTACGAATGCTCTTTCAATATGGGTTGACATAGTTTAACGTGCTTGCGAATTCGAAGTAATAAAATTAATTTATTATAGTACTTAACTTTGCATATACATATTAGGTATAAAAAAATATTATAAAACTAGCAATATCAAAACTAAATCTAGGTTAATTTCAAAAAAATGTTTTAATCATCATGGCATTTTTTACATTATCCAAGATTTATTAAATACCCACATTCGTCTATGTTCCAGGAATACAGAAAATTATGTGTATTCTATGACGTCATAAATCTTAGACATTATATTAATAGATTTTTATATATTTATTTAGAAATTGTTGTACTTTCATAGGACAAATTTAACAACTGTTTCCCTAAATATATCCCCAACCTGTTCCTATATCAGAGTGCAATACGTTTCGGCAAGCGAAACGTAGAGACGGTTTATCGTCTAACTTATCTCAAACTGATCGAGACAATCACAAGGCGCCCATCTGGAATTCAATTCTACTAGAGTGTGCAATAAGTGATGTTCTAATTTCAATTTGCATATATTGTATATAGATATTTATGGTTAATTAATAAATATTTATGTATTATATAAATCAGCTTCACGCTGTATCCCGCACACAGTAGGATAGGCAGAGGGAACCTAGTGTTAAGAGGCTCCGTTCCCCACTTTCTGCTGTTTTCTGGAGGCATTGCGTGTTGAGTGGCAGAATTCAACGCCGCGCTTCTACACCAGTTTTTTTTCATTATATAAATATAATACATAAATACAGTAATATTTATGTTTTATATTTGGAAGATGGAGTGCAAACATCTTGATTACGTTGAAGTAGTTAATTTAACTGCAGTCATGAATTGTAAATTGAATTTCGAAGTATAAAGCCGTGATTGAACAGATGCCTGTCATTGAGAATTATTGTTCTTCACTCGTATTGAGGTAGCTCAAACAACTGTTCATATAAATTAGTTTGTCCCAGTGCAGTGTGTTATATATGTTTATTTTTTGTATACGCATGTACCTATTTATAAGATTTGTAATTGCATAGGCAATTGCTCCGATAACACCTTATTCAAATTCTCATTTTTAGGGTTCCGTAGAATGAGAGATCTGGATTGGGCGAGTCCTTATCGCATTTAGCGGTTCTTTTATTTTGAATATATTTTTTTTGTCAAGACTATATTTATTATAGATTATATTTTATGTGGTTTTAACTAAAGTACCTACCACTGCATTGAAAATGAAATTGTCTTTCTTTAATTTATTATAGAAACTTAATTAACATACTTAATACAATCCGCTTTTATTAGCTGTAGATAATTAGATACCTGTCTATCAATCAAAGGAGATTTTGCGTTTTACGCCACTTCTCGCCGTACGATTTCCTAGAAAAATTGTACACGTGTCCGGATCTGTTTACAGTATTATAATATAATTGTGCTGAAATGTTCTGATGATGAGAAAATATTTTTTACGTTTTTTTAATCTGTTTTAAAATTGCCATTTTTTTCTATAAATATAAATAGGATAATGAAACAAGTTATTTCTAATCAACTCAAGTATAAGACAAAACGTTTAAGCCTTCACTCTAAGTGTATAAACATAAATAAACCTATAAATAATACTCTATTTGATAAATAGTACATAAAAAGTTAGGCAACATCAATCCCATTACCAGGAGAGACGTCCAGACTACGACACTATAGAACTAGACGCAAAGCCGGGATTTGCATAACACAGCTGGGATCATCAGTCGTGATTGTTTCGACGCTGTTACGGCCCTCGTGAATCACAGGGATTTCCGACAATAAATATTGTTTTTCAATTTACTCCTGCGGATGTAATTTAAACCCTTATATTTGTATATATAATTTATAATATATTGTTTACTATGTTTGTTTCTAAATGTAAATGTCTGTTGATTAAAATGTGTGTATTTATTAAAAACAAATATATAGCAGAAATATATACACAGAATAAAGCATAGAAAGCAGAAAGTAGTGTTAGCAAAATTGACAAATACACTAAATAGAAATTCGACGTAAAATTTTTACGCTTACTTGCTTAATACTAAAATTTTCACACAAATGCGAAAAACGCCTACGTTCACAAACTTCAACAATCAATTCTAATTGTTCTACGGGTGTCATATTGAAAATTTTAACAGTATTTATAACAAATTGATACTACATTTACATTGATTGATACTACATTTTTTGAAAAATAAAAAAAAAATCTTTTAGACTTATTTAATGCATATAAATAAATTAAAATTTATTTTCCAATTAAAGTTAAACAAACTATAACATAATGTTTTGGGTTTTGAACCTCGACGTAAACACTATTTTAATTGTGAACACGGTCATAATAGTTAATGACGTCAGTATAATTAAAGTAAACTCTGAAAATCGTCTCCCTATCGCAGCTAACAGAACATGTTTGCCTAAACAGGTGCAGAATAGATCGTTATGCGGCAGAATTAACATAATGTTTGCTGTTGAAATGTTCCCTCGCCTAAATGGAATATTGTACAAGCTATAGCTATAAGCATATTCCATAAAAAATATAGAAAACTATCTCAAGTTAATTGTGAATGGTTAAACTTTTTAAAATTATACATAATATCGACTGGCTGGAAAATTATTATGAATTATAACCGTATAGTTTTACGTTCGCTAGGTATCGCATTTTTAATCAATTTATTATTTTAATTGTATGATACAATCATTTTATATTTTTCGAAAATTGCAGGATATTGTAGTATAAAGAGATATCCCGATAAGATTTATTTAATCAGTACTGATGATTGTTTTAAATATAATTTATTGTATTTTTATAAGCTCATTTAAGTAATAGAATTACAGACACAATATCTGGTTTATAATGATAGCGTTCATAACTATAATCTTATAAGTCAAATTTCGCTATAAATAAATATTTTTAAGCCGCTGCACTATCGATAAGATAGAAAGTAATATACAGATATAGATTTCGATGATTAGTAAAAATAAAATACTTGAATAACGGTATAAACATAAAAAAGATAAGGTACGATTTACGTCAAGAGCTCATATACTTTTATATGTTTAGTAAGTAGGTACTTATATGAAACCTACTTTTTCAATTTCAGCTGGACGGACGCCCAACAATCAATTGTTAGACGTAAAGCTTAAAGGATTTACATAAATCGACCTGGATCATCAGACGTGATTGTTCTGATCGTTCGAGATAGAATTTGTAGGGATTTCCTACAGCAAATTAAATTTTGCAGATAAAGAAACTTTGTCATTTTCTAAATGGCCAATATCCTGATGGCAATCTTCGTCTTCAAAGTACCTACTAATTAATTTTCGTAAAAAAATCTATTTGAATTCATTTTAGTAAAAAAATAAATATATTTCCACAATTTAAAACATTTAGTTTTCCAGTTTTGGTACGTTAAACACAAAGCCATCGAGTTCCTTACTGCTCAGGCTGGAATATGTTAATACTATAGTTTCAAATTATTTCAAAATAATTTGCAAAATATTATTTTTACATTTTAATGAGACGATTCAAGTCTAGTCAGTCTGTCAGTCAGTCTAGTACTAGTAGTAGTGAAACAATTTTTGATTTAAATAAAACATTTTTTAAAATTTTATTTTAATTATTGATTATAAATAAGGTCAAAGGTACTAGAAAATTTAAACCTTATTCTTATAATAAGGATGGGAAGAAAAGGAAACTGAATGCACTGACAGCAACACTCACTCTTCATTAAAATTATACTTAGTATGATAAAAGTTGAAAATAGTAAAATAAAGATAATATAGATTTATAAAAATTTTTTAAAAATAGATATGAAGAAATGTGGAAAAGAAAAGATTGTATAAAAATGCCTGCTCATCCTGCTGTGGCAGGTAGCTGATATAAAGGAAATAAACTCAATTATTTTTCAGACTGTGTGTGAAAATTGGGTTTCATAAATTATTTAATGAAATATATATAAATATATAATTGAATGGAATGGAAAATGGATGGATATGGAAAATATATATATAAATATATAATTTGTTATAGACATATGTAATATAATAAAAATAATTGAATTTATCCAATATGAGTTCTTACTCAGTTAGCTTTAGTAAACAGAGATCAATAAGACCGATCGGTGCAACGCAAACCTAATCACTGAGAACTAACAGCTTTATTCTAGAGCAAATGCCCACTTCTGTTGGAGAATGAAATTAATTTATACTGGTATATAACTTTATGTGATATATGTACATATGGTTCATTATATGATGTAATTGAATGCATACCTAAAGCGTTATTCTTTTAAAAAATTAAATGGTATTTGGAGAAAATAGAGAGATGGAGAATTAATAAATATTGATGAGTCCAATTAAACTATAAAAACTAATAGTGCCTTAGTGAAAGATGTTTAACGTCTTAGGTATTTTCCATTGATATGTAAAAGTTTTAAATATTACATATTGAAATAAATTAAATATTACATATTGAAGTAAATTATTGCAACGTTTAGCCTAAAAAAAGTAATTTTGACGAAGTAAGATGAGTTAACCGCATACCAAAAGCGGTGGAATAAAACCATGTAAACAGTAATGAGTTCGAGAAGAAGCACTTTTCCTTAATTTATTACGAGCTGCGGTAACACGGTTGGTTAGGACACGGGCGTCTTAGTGGTAACTACTAGTTTATTAGTGTAAATATCTTCGCAGGCTTTATTAAATATACTCAATTTGTTAAATTTAATAAAGGAATCTTTCAAAAATGTTTGATAAGTTTTTTAAAATTTATGTTTGAGATATTTTCTTTATCATACTGTAAATATAATAAGCATTGAAAGTAACTAGAATACTTAGTGAATATATTGTTATGTAAAAAGTGAAAATATTTTTTACAAAAAGTCAGAAACGTACCTACAATTGCAAGATGATAAAGGAATACAAAAAAAATGTGGAGGTGCTGAGGTCAGTTGAGTATTTCAAAAAAGAAATACCTGCGCCGCGTTAACCGTGCTCATAAATCTTGACGACTTCCGAGGGTACTTCAGACCCTTCTCTTGGAAACTTTTAGGTAACTTGCTTGATATCTCTTACTTTTTAGGCCACTTCGGCATGTTCCTGCCAAATTATGGGTGTTCTTTGGGTCCTTACACAAAGTGCAAGTTACCTTAATATATTAAAGAAAAAGATTTTACCTACAACTCACCGCTGTAAAGTAATGACTATTTAATTATAGCAAAAAAAGTTAATTTAAAAAAATATATTCTATTTTTACAAACATTCTATAATCTATAATCTTTCTTTACTTAACGGTTTCCAAATAGGCGCGGGTTCAAATTCCGCTACGTTTAATTTTTTATACGTTTTCTAAATAAGTATTTTTCTTTCCTAAGTGTGAAATAACACTTTGAAAATATTTTAAAAAATAATACAATTCTAGTTTTTATCTAAATTATAAAATATATAGCTATATATTTAAATGATGATTACACGTTCGAATCGTTGACTGAGTTAACTGCTTGTAAAGTTGCAGTTTACTAACAAAGTTTAGGTTTGGTTAAGACAAAGTGCATCTTTGAGATTCCAACAGTTAACATTAGTGTTTCCTTCAGTATTTCCTCCCTAAAATGTTCATTAACTTACATTTTACTTACTAAAATAGATAGGATAAGATAAGATAAGTTTAAAAAAAAATAAAATTCAATGCTTGTTTTATTTAACTGTATCGTTATATACGTATTTGAGCTTTTCGAAAGTTATAACACAGTACATAGCTTTAGAACGTATTCAAAGTTTAGCATTTCTAATTATATAATATCTTAATGGCTTAAACGTGGTCTTTAACATATTGCATTTAATCTGTATTCCCGGTTTGCAAGTTTAAATAAACAGTTAAAATTTGGAATCGTGCCTAATGTCTGCAGGGTGCATATGAATGTGCATATGCACAGATAGATAGTTTCTATTTAGCGTTCCTATTAGTTATTCATAGAACCATTTTGAATTCTCGCTTTAGGGACTTAGATATTAGACAAGTCCTTAGTCAGTTGAATTTAAACCGTATATTACTGTTGATTTTATTTTAACTAAATTTGTGCTGGATATGTTTCTTATTTAAGTTTAACACTCAGGCTTGGCATTGGTCAATTTCATGTGAAGGGAAGAAATACCTGCATCACGATAACTGCTCCAATAAATCTTCACAGTTTCCGAGGAGCTTCCTCTTTGGGGCCTTTTCTTATAAACTTTACAAAGCTCGTTTAAAGGATACCGCACATTTATCGTCTTGTTACTTAGTGCTAGAATATAAGTTTGAATGTTTTATAGTAAAATAAAGTTCGATAAATCATTGTACTCGAATATACGCTTAACGAATAAATATAAAGTGATAGGTCTACGAATGATAGTTTATCGATATTTTATTATTTTGCTCTTATATTATAGTAGTTAAAGATATTTTTATTTTACAAAATAATGGCATTCCAATATTTAATTGAACAAGACTCTACTAACGTATACTTACATGTCAGTAACATTGCGAACTCCTTAATAAATATTCAGCTTTGGTATGTTTGAGATAAAATTTAAACATATAAAGTTATGCATTGCTAATATATATGTAGTTATTGCACAGCATCGTGAAGTTTCATAAGTTTAAGTAGTCCGTGTAAAAGTTATAATATAACGTGTTGTAAATCCCTCGAAACTTTCATATAGTTGTATATTGCAGCCTTCGCGCCTTTTCCCGCATAGTAAGATATGCAGAGAAAATCTAGTTTCAGGACAATAAGTCCTCCACTTTCCATCTGGAGTCCAACCTTTCCGTGTATAGTGACGGAGCCCAACGCTACGATTTGTTTTGCCAAAGTGAGGAAATGAAAGTAATTAACGCCCCTTAGCAAGGATTGAACTCATAACGATCGCTATAGTCAATCGCTGTCCTACTGTGCCATTACGACCTCGTATTCCAGCCATTATTCGTAATATCTATCAATCTGCAATATACAATACATTATAATTTATACTATACATGTCATTTATGCGGTATGCTAATATATTTAATCAAATTACGCTAATCATATGAAACGGATATTGATTATATATATATAACATATACTTACATATATAATATTCGCTAATTTAATTACACCGTAATAAAGGTTTATGTCTGTTCGGCGCGACGACTATTTAGTGGAATTGTACATTTTTATCGGTCTTACGTTTTATAAATGTATGATAATATATTGTAATTTACATGAATATTTTTAATACGCATTTTTGCTATTATTACATATTATTTTTTATTTTGTATTTAATAATCCATTGCTATATAATTAATTAGTATGTTTCTTGGGCTTTACGTTTTTTAGACACCGTGTATTAAATCTTGTTTCTATCTTGTCTCTTCTGAATTCGAGATATTGCGAATCATCATCAACAGCCATCTTTTGTCCACTGTTGGACATAGGCCTTCCCCAATTCTCGCCACCACACTCGATCCTCAGCGATATTGTGAATAGCGGAGCTTAACATCGCATGTTGTCTTGCCAAGATGAGGAAATGAAAATAATGGATCCTACCGAATGAGCATCACTCACAAACTGTGCTTACGCTATGCCACAATGGCTTTGTCTATTTTATATTTAATTTAGATATTTGTGCTGTATAACAATTTGTCATCAAATTAAAAATGTTTATATTCTTAAGCCTTATTGTTTATACCTTCCTCCAGTATCAAAGTAACTAGAGGAATGTCACGTAAAAAGCATAAGAACCACCAGAGGGCATGTATGAAGAGGTTGATGACAGTGGACGAGGCGAAAGAGGTATGTAGAGACCGTAGCGTTTGGCGCTCCATTCTCTCTGACTATCCCGCTACGGATAAAGCGTGAAGTTAAGTTAAGTTTTAAATGACATATGCAAATATTATTTTCGCATATATTTCTTACGCTATCAAGACACACATTACCATCTGTCTGCGCTACATTTGGTGTAAAATAAGTGCATTATTTTAAAAGCACTCTACGTTAAAATGCACTCAGTCGACACGTCGTCGCCCCAGTTTGTCCAAACGATGGAGAGCATTTAATGCAAATCAACTGTGTGACTGTGGCTATATTTACTTAACTTCAAATTTTAGTATCACTTTTAAAGTAGAAAATAGAAAGAAAACGTAAGTAGAAAATATATTTACGTTATATTTAATACTCCTGTATACCGTATGCCAAGTAATAGTACAAAATTTAAATATTAATCTTTTTTTAAATCTTGCCATAGTAATAAAATTGATTTAGTCGTATGTCTCAAATTTCGATTTATTATATGTACGTTATATTTCTAGATTATATTTTTCTTAACCTGATTAGACAAGTTTCCACCAATTTACCCCACATTGCTATGCGAGATAAAAGGTGAAGTTGAAAATAGCCATATTAGTATAATTAACAATTTTAAAATTCTACTTCCTCAGTTTCTATATTACTTATTCTACATTTCAAATTTAATTATGACTTCTGAAAGAACCTCATAAAAAGCTTTACTACGCTTTGTCTCGTCTTTGTCACCGAGGACTTTTGTTGTTAGACCTTTTGAGGTCTACTGAGTATTAACATTGGCTAACACTTATATTATTCTAAATCTGTTGTGAAGGTAGCTCTAATTAAATTATTAATTCCTTGTTGGTTTTGTTAAATTCAAGCAAGTATTTTTCTTAAAATTATAAAAAATCAGCTTCACTATGTATCCCGCAAACAACAGGGTAGGCAGAAGGAACCTAGTGTTAAGACAATCAGTTCCTGATTTCCCCTGAATTCTAGAGGCATTGCATATTGAGTGGCGGAGCTTAACATCACACTGGGCCTACACACTAGAGCGAAGAGATAAAAATATACATTCAATTAAATATTTAATTTCCTCGAATGCGGATCGAACCCACAACCAGTCACACACTTGTACCCCTGCGCTACGACTGACTTTAAAATTAAAATGGACATTATAAAATTATGTCCAATACAAAATAAATATAAACACAAATAAAAAAATATGACATCAGTATATCTATTTGTACGATTGTGCTGTTCAATTAAAGCTATGCGCTTCAAGTTTTAGCTCTAGGGATATTCTGTCTGACACAATAGTTACATGGCTAAATTGCCTCCCAGTCTGCTAAGTGATCTCAAGATTCATGAGAGATTCATGCTGTGCTATATCTGGAGCACTATATCAAGTTGCTAATTTGATAAAGTCTGTAATATGTAACAAATGGGAAAAAATATATGTCATTAGAAATTCTAGGTGCTTTTAAGGTGTGGCTTACATTTTTTAAAGTTCTTTTGTCTACTTTTTAACGGCTTTATTAATTATGTCAATTTTAAGCATCAAATGGTAATAGAAATGGAATTGAAAATGTGATCTTATCAATTCCCTAGGATTTATCCATTCAGGGCTAAAAAAAATTGTATTTTTGAGATGTTAGGAGACATTACTTACAGATGTGGCAATTTTTATGTTTTAAGCGAAGCGTAAAAAGAAGTGTAAAAATATCAGTTGCCTTAAAACGTTGCAATCGTATTTTTTTAAAGAGGCGTTAGAAGCTATGACCTGTGGTCGTATTTCGAATACGACTTATTTTATCTACTATTACCCTTTTTTGATCCGTATAATTTGTTTATACGTGAACTTTCTTTATTATCGTTGAAATTGTGTCCCTCTATATTTTTTATAATACAAGTAAAATAAATAAAACTGTAGACGGCCAGGTAGATGCTAAATGCAGTAGTCCAAAAATAACCTAATCGATAACCAGCTTGCTGAGGTGAAATAGGTACACTGTCTGGCCTTATATTAATAGAAAAATTGTTTCACCATAAATGAGGTCATCACGGACAGCATGGACTGTAAAAGCGTGACTGTATGTTCGATTCCGCTCGGGGAATGATTTCATATTTAAGTTTTTTCAATTCTCTATTCTATTAGATAAAACGTGGCCTTTAGTTAAATTAAATGTCAATACATTTTTTTTAAATATATTAATCAATATTTTGTATACAAGTAAGGAATGCAAGTGAAATTATAATATTTCTGATAATTTATTTGAAATGCCGCAAGCATAGTAGATTTCTAACGGAAGTGATGACAAACATATGTGGGAATATATTTGAACTCTTAATCGATTTCGTAAAGGAAAACCCCAGAGTAACGTATGTAACGTACATGACTAAAAATGGCAGAATATTAGGCAGATCCAAGGTACAAATATTTTTTATAGTGGTTGGAATATGTATTTAAAAATGATTTCCAATAAAAAAGAATCATCGAAATCAGTTGGCGGGATATTGAGTTATTCGTCGATTTGTCGCGCACATACATAATGCAAATTTAAGACATATGTGTTTTTCTCATAGATACCAATATCAAATTAAAACGAGACCATACGCGAAGTACTAGGTTTTAATATGTTAATAAAGAATCATCAAAATCGATTCACCCAGTCAAAAGTCGAGCTAACAAATAAAAAATACTGTGGTATTGATAACTTTATTTTTTACAAAAGTCAGTTAAAAATAAATATCTACTGGCACATAAAGAAAACAGATAAAATAACTTACATTTACATAATTCTAATATTAAGATATTAAACTTATAACCATATCAAATGGCGACTCGTTAGTGAGAGCTCGTCCAGTATCCCGATTCTCTCGTCTCCCTTGGTCAGGTGGATGTTACTCAATTAGCAACAATTATTCAACAACGACGCGACTGCGACCCAGAAGTTTTCTCGTCTATTTTTTGTAATTAGTTTAATTCCGAACACCGATTCCGGACCATTCGCAAAGTCGGTTATCGTTTTATAGCTTAACACGGATGGAAACTTTCACATCTAATTTTGATTTGAACTTACATGATTGTTAAACACTTTTTTTAAGCCAATCATGCATTTCTTGTTTCGTTATCATTAATTATTATGAAAATGAAAATAAAAATGAATAAAATCCCTAAAATGAAATGATAACTTTTCATCTCAAAATGTGAATAAAAACTATTATTATGATATTTAATCATAGAAAAGGTCTCAAAAAGGGTTATCGATTTCGACTTCGACGCTTTTACCTCCAGCTTCGCCTTCGCGTCAAGTAACAATAAGACAGTAAAACAAGAATACAATAACCAAACCAACACAAAAAAAAAATATATTAGTATAAATTATTCATGTGAATTTCTTTTTTAAATAGAAGGCAAATAGTAACTAATAATAGTAGTTAATATTTTAATCAAAAAAGTCGTATCTACTAATAAAATAATGCAAGGTGTATCTTAAGTCAATACCTTTGTAGATCCATATATTGTACTTATACTACATATTATACATTACAAATCTCTTAAAACGATTATAGCCAAATAATCCATAATTATCTAGAGCGTGTCTATATTATTTACAATACAAGTGTAATAAATATCTAGATATATATTATTACTCTATAAATAAATGTTCTTTCGACCAGTCTAGAACAGGAAACAGATATGATATGAAATCGACGCAATTATAAAAAAAATAACATAATACCGCTATAACTGTGTGTCATAATATAATTAAAAAAAATTCTAGATAAAATTTAGGTTTTAGATATCAATTTAATAAAAAGATACCTTTATTTGCTATTTTTAGTTTAGGATTCCGTACCTCAAAACGAGAAAAACGGAACCTACAAGGTTTCTTCATCGTTTTTTTTCGGGAAAGGTTGCATAAGAGAGTACTACCAGGATTTGGGAATACGTTGACTGGATAAGAATGCCAAAACAAAAGCGTTTTAGGCATCCTAATTCTTGCAATATTTACACCATAGCCTGAATACCCACTGTTTCTATACTGCAATATACTCAACAGTTGTCAAGAGTCTTATTAACGCAAATTAAATTGAATTTGTACTAAGACGAGGAATTTATATTGCAATGGCGACGTAACACATAAATTTAATTTTCAATTAACGCTTAAGCTCTTTACTCGCTACACCTACCTACATCTTTCATTTCTGCTAAGTAATTAAACAAAGTTGTTATTTATTACATATACTTTTTTACTTTACGCACCTCCTATTTACATATGTGGGATTGAGCCAGGAAAATAAAAATCATTTAAGCATCATTATTTTCCTAAAGTGGTGATTGATATCATTATGTTTACAGTCACTCCACTCTACTATAATAGAGCTTGGGTGTAATTTTTCATAAGATATAGGTTTTCTTAGTGGTTTACGTGGAAACTTGTGTCTTCTGGGGTTAAATTGGACCAGGTTCCTTTCACTCCATAAAGAAAAACCTGTTGAAGGGTGCCTCAACAGAAGATACAGGATATTCCCAAATTACTTTGTCATTAATTTAGTTGCAATAATCATATTAAAATTGCAATATATATTAAAATATGCAATAATTATATTGAAATAGCAACAATATTAATTCAATTCGTTAGCAAAGTCAGAGATTATGCAGTTTAAATATTCAATATGTGGGTAGGTATAAGTTGGCTCCAGGCCAAAAGTATATTGATGCGTCAACTTTTAATCACCCGCGTTAATGCCAGCAGTAGCCTGCCAAAATGTAGATAATTAAAAAAAACGAGAAAAAAATGGGTTTTTCATTTCACGTCTTAAAATCCACGCAAACAAAGTTGCAATGAGTGGTATGTATATTATTTTAATTAAATTGCATAATATATCTATAACTGACTACACAATAGCTTAGTAGGTTTCTTAGTATAATTATGTACAAAATTATTTCATTAAAGTTATTAAGTATGATCTAGCTACATAAATAAACGACGAATAAAAGACTTCGTTTCCTTTCAATTTCACCGCTGAGATGAAAAGTCTTCCAAGAACAAAGACATTAAAAAAACTTTTTTGCGTTCCAGCAATTATAATATCAAAAGAATTCCCTTTTGGCCATTAAAATATTTTCTCAATATTTTTTTTACATAGACTATTTAATAAAGGTATTATTAAATGGAAATAGAGATTTGAGGCCGTCGTGGCGCAGGGGCAGAAACGTATGAACTTTAAGCGCGACGGTTGTGGGTTCGATTTCCTTATAACAATTTGTTTAGGGGAAATGAAACATTTAATATTATATATATGCTTGCTCAAAAACTCGAAAGAAGGTGGTAAACGAAAGTATCATAATGGGGAGCAGAGTGTCTTGGTAGTGTCGACACTAGAGTCAAGGTAAGAAAATATAAATTCAAATAAATTGATCGAACGGTGGTGTTCGAACTCACCTGTGCGACTGATTTCTGAACTAAACAATTTTCTTATGTTATATTATAAATAAATGACAGTTGAAATTTCAAGTAATATAATAATTTGTAACGTATTATATTACTTCAAAATTTTGTATATTAAAAAAGTAAATAACCAGAAAGGTGGTGAGAAAAACTTTCAGACGCAAAAAATCTGTTAAGACAGTGGTAATTTCTCTTAGGGTGAAGAAATACCTGCGTCACATTAACTGCGCCCATAAATCTTCGTTGTACAAAGTTTTTTTCGACACGTTATGTTGCAAACTTTTAGACACTTTTTTCAGCTTCATGCTTTTATTCTGCATTCAGCAGGGTAGGCAGAGACAATCCAGTGTTAGAGATATCTAACTATCAAGACATTGAGTACTTGGCATTTCTAGGGCTAAGAAGACACGATTTGTATATGGGAATCTTAAATTTTTGTTGTATCTTATCAGTTGTGTCAGCAACTTTTTAAAAACAAGTTTTTATTTAGTTTATGATATATTTTATTTTCAAAATAGGTTCCAAAGTCCTTTCATTTGATACTAATACTAGGTGGGTTGTGCAATAATTTGTATTTGCGGAGCTTATTTTATATTAACCACACTATTGATTATGTGAAATTTCATTGTCTTAGAGTTAAAGTCGAAATCCAATTTTGACCTTAATCAGACATTGGGAAATGGGTCAAATTGAGCTTGCGAGATTTCACACACACTAACTAACACAGCTAAATAAAAGCTTGTAATTATTCTCATTCTAAAGTAGAACGGGTTGGAATCAAACTTACAATCATTTACGGTGGCATTTATCTATCTGTTTAAATTACTATCTATTTAAATTACTATTATGATAAATTATCACAACCATAAATTTATTTTACTACATGATGTAAATTGATAATTCACGTGACAGGAAATTGTATACTAAAATTTTATCATAATTTCACTTCACTCATTCTATATAAACAAAACTGGAAGGAAAGATGTCAGTCATATTCTAAATAGTCTCCGTTGAAGAACGGTAAGAAAAACATAATACTGCAATTTATATATATTTTGTTTTTGATTGTAAACAAATTAATGTGCATTTAATATATTATTTCAGCTCAAATAAATATGAGGACACTAGTTGTATTAATTGCTCTTATGGCAGTAGCAGCTGCCTACCCTTTACCTTGGGTGCAGGTTATATTAAATATTGATACTACCAGCGATATCAGCCCAATTCCTCAACCCATTAAACCTGACATACCTGAGCCCCAACCAAGTGAAGAAGACGATGAACCTGTTCCAATAATCGAGTCTGAATCAAGCGAGGAAAGCGATTCTGCTCCAGTTGTTGACATTGAATCTAGTGAGGAAGTCAACGAGTCTGGTCCAGTAGTAGAATCCAGTGAAGAAGTTAGTGAGCTAGATCCAGTAGTAGAATCCAGTGAAGAAGTCAATGAGCCTGGTCCAGTGGTAGAATC